>JAUYWG010000905.1:0-11038 GCA_034779775.1 Enteromius afrohamiltoni | reverse complement strand
AAAGAGCACGTGGGGAACTGTCAAAACAAAACAACAAAGACAGCAGAAAGCAGGTGATCAGCCACGAGACCCAACACCCCCCTTGTCTACCGCACCCTAGAAGCTACGTTCACCCTAGCATTCTTTGGTTTCCTAAGGAGCTCCGAATTTACTACAAATTCCCCATTTAACAAATCCATCCATCCCACCATTTCCGACCTTTCCATCATCAACCAGGAAACCATGTCCTTTTTCATTAATCATAGTAAAACTGACCAACTAAACCGGGGCCACCACATATATATTTTCAAATTGCAATTCCCCACCCAGCCTTGCCAAACTCTCCAAGCTTATCTAACCTATAGAAGCTTGTTCGCTTAGACCCATCTTATATTCTCCAAGCCTTGCTAACTGTCACCAGCCCTACGCAAAGCTCTGATCCACCCCACTCCTCTTCCAAAGGTAATATAATTTCTTTCCTTCTTCTCACTCTCCTCCGCTGAGGTCCACTAAATCTCTGCGAAGGCTTCCCACCCTATTCCCTTACCTCTGCTGAGGGCTTTTCTTCATTGTCCCACCTCCGCTGAGGTTCCCAAAACCTCCACGATGGTTTCACTCCCAGCCTCCGCGTAGGCTTCATTTCCCTGCATCTCACTTTTTGTGCATCCCTTCTCCACCGTTTCCATTTAAATTCATGCCTTTCCAGGGGGGCAGACGGTGAACGAGCTGAACGGCTCGCTCCCCAGACAGCACGCCAAATTTGCTTTATTATTTATTACAAGGGAAGCGTGAACTCTTGAAAAAGAATGTTTATTGAATTATATTAAATTGAATTTGTCTGCATTTAGTTGATTACCAGTACAGTGTGTGACTTTTCTAGAAGAGTACAGCAATCCCTGTTATCATAAGAACACCTCAGATCTGATTCTCATTTTTGCTTTGTTGAAAATCTTGAGTGCTGGAAGATTTTTAATATAAATTCTGTATATCCAGAATATCAGGTGCTGGTCATATAATTAGAATATCCAAAAAAAGTTGATTTATTTCACTGATTCCATTCAAGAAGTGGAACTTGTATAATGTACACATTCATTCCAAACAGACTGATATATTTCAAGTGTTTATTTCTTTTAATTTTGATTATTATAAATGACAACTAATGCAAACCCCAAATTCAGTATCTCAGAAAATTTGGATATTATGAAAAGGTTCAGTATTAAAGACACCTGGTGCACACCCTAATCAGCTAACAACTCTTAAGCAACTCTTAACTCAAAACACCTGCAAAGGCCTTTAAATGGTCTCTCTTGTTGCGTCCGAAATCGCATAGTGCTTCAGTAGGTACTGCATTTAAAATTGAATGTACTACCTGACCGTTAAAAAGTACATTTTATATAGTATGAATATGAGTAGTATGAATGGGGATGTACTACATCCGCCATATTGAAAGTTTAAATTGTTGTGACAACGCATGACAAGTGACAACATCAATAAATCATCTGTTTATTTAGATTGTAATATAATATATAATTTAACAATAAACTTTTTTTTTCCTGAGGTACTTACACTTGAAATGAGTCACATCTCAACTTTCCGCCATTTTTAGAATATGAAGCCTCCTCTCCCGGAACCTCATGAGATAGGTGTCCATGGTATGCGTACTCCAGAATTCGGCCGGAAGCAGTAGGTCATCCGGGTACTTCTCACCTACTGAATTTCGAATGCTATGAATTCGGACATTATTACTCGCCTCGCATACTGTTTTTCACGTACTGTATAGTAGGGAAGTAAGTGGATGCAGCACCAGTCTAGTTCTGTAGGCAACACAATCATGGGGAAGACTGCTGATGTGACAGATATCTAAAAGAAGACCATTGACAACTTGCACAAGGAGGGCAAGACGCATAAAGTCATTGCAAAATAGACTGGATGTTCACAGAGCTCTGTGTCCAAGCACATTAATAGAGAGGCTAAGGGAAGAAAATGATGTGTTAGAAAAAAAGTGTACAAGCAATAGGGATAACTGCACCCTGGAGAGAATCGTGAAACAAAACCCATTGAAAAATATGGAAAGGTTTACAAAGAGTGGACTGCAGCTGGAGTCAGTGCTTCAAGAACCACTACGCACAGACGTTTGCAAGACATGAGTTTCAGCTTCGAATTACTTATGTGTTCCTCTTGAACAACAGACAGCATCAGAAGAATCTCATCTGGGCTAAAGACAAAAAGGACTAGACTACTGCTGAGTGGTCCAAAGTTATGTTCTCTGATGAAAGTAAATTTTGCTTTTCCTTTAGAATCAGAGTCATAGCGTCTGGAGGAAGCAAGGAGAGCCACAGAATACAGTTTCAGTGAGGTCCAGTGTCCATTTTTGGAGCACTTCATGCTTGCTGCTGCTGACCAACTTGAGATGCAGATTTCATTCTCTAACAAGAACTGAAGGCCACTATCAGAGGAACCTGAGCTTTCATAACACCTGAGCAGTGCCACAGACTGACTCCATGCCACGCCGCATTGCTGCGATAATTCAGGCAAAACGAGCCCCATCCATTTATTGAGTACTGTAGATGCTCATTCTTTTCATGTTCATATGTTTCGGTTTCAAAAAATCCTTTCAAATTTTCTGAGATACATTTCATTAGTAATCAAATATAATCATTAAATAAACACTTTAAATATATCAGTCTGTGTGGAATGAATGTATACATTACACAAGTTTCACTTTTTGAATGGAGTTAGTGAAATAAATCAACTTTTGAAGATATTTTAATTATATGACCAGCACCTGTAGAAGTTAAGCCCTTTGCAGACGTGTGTCTGAAATCAAGAAGTCTATCTTCAAACTTTTCAGAAATATTAGGAAATGACTAATGATTGATTTGCAATTCAATCTCATATTTGTAAGTACTTTAAAAGGTTATTCTTATGCAAGTTAAATAATTCAGATAACTGAATTAAATGCAATATATACAAAATGCAATTTTATGACATTTCTTTCCACAAGATGGCACCAGAAAGTCACCCCTCTCAGAGCCCACCTGAATGTTTTTGATGATTTTGGACTAAAATTGTTTTGTATTTTCCCTGAAATAATGTCATTTCTGCATAAAACATTTGTTCTATGGTGTTGTTTTAGTATGTATTGTTTAACTTCTGTATATATCTACTGTATAATCTACTCCTGTCATGGAAAATAATTACCTCCTGATATAAAAGCAATTAATAATTTAAAGCAATAAGGGCAATAAAGTCAAACCTGAGTGTTGATGTCTCTCCATGCATCCGTCTGTCAAGATTGAACTGCAAATAGCAAATGAAATGTATCTGTTTTCCTTTATATAGACACATCCTTAACATCACATGGCATACATGAAACTGAAAGTATTCAACCTACTTGCACAGGATTACTTTACTGTCAAAAGGGCTGGTTGAAAACAGTCTTCAAACAGCATTGCTTTAGAGGCATGTAAAAATAAGATAACTCTTTAGATTACAGCCTGCAGTGTACAGTGTAATTTAACAGAATTTATGATGTACCTGTTTGCAACTATAGTGTACATCCACAGTACCTTCTCGTATGTATAGGCACTTTACTTAAGAGACGTGTTCACATTTCACCCAAAATAACTCGGATCCATATGTTCATGACCTTTGGTATTGCACCCCAATTTTAAAGATTTGGAAAAAGTTTGATTAAATTACTTCTAAGTTAGTACTTAAAGGGAGAGGATGCATTTAAAAGTAATTATAACAAGCAGGTCTGAAAAACCATGAAGGGTTTACAGGATTTAAAAAAAGTCATTAGTAGTGGGAAATGAGATTGAGTTAACAAATTGAATTAATTCTCTTCTAGATTTGTTAGAGGGGAAATTTCAAACAAGAGCATGAGCCTTAATAATTCTGTTTAACATTAGAGGGTGCAAGTAGAATCAAGATCATGGTTGAACAGGTGAGGAGTACTTAAAAAACTAAATCAAAAGAAGGCAACAGGACCAGACAATCCTAGTGCATTTGTGCTGAACAATTTGGCAGATGAGCCTTCTCCTGTGTTGCAGCCTATATTTCAGAGGTCCTTAGATAACCATACAATTGTCCAAATGTGGAAGACATTTAACAAGGAGATGGAGGCAGAGGATTTTTTATTATTTACACACACAGTACGAACAAGCAGGGTCTAGGACCGGCGAACAGGAACATCAAAGGCAAAGACAGCAGAATAATCCAATATACATAGCGTGGGTCAGGCAAATGGCAAACAGTGTCCATGAGGCAAAGTGAAAGCAACAGGGTCAATAATCCAAAAAAGGGAAAACACGGAGAAACACAAATTGCTTTACAAAGGGTTTACACACATAATGACCAGCAAATACACAGGATGCAGACAGGACTTTTATACATACAAAAACAAAGCTAGGGGGTGCAGACACAAGTTCATAATAAAAGTCCAGGTATAGGTAACAGAGACAAACAATGATTTCAAATGGAGCTGGAGGGCCAACTAGCAGATCTTGCTGGCATTTACAGCTGGATCGTTACATAGTCCCCCATTTAAGGAGTGGCTTCCAGATGCTCCTACTATAGAAGCCCGGGGGGATGCCCACCAGGGCGGAGCAGATGGTGATGTCATCCACCTGTGTGTATCAGACAGCGGAGAAGCCCAACAAGGTGAATCAAGCAGTGGAGACACCCTCCAGGGTGGAGCAGGAGTACGGACTACAAAAAGGAGCAGAGACAACCCTCTGGAGGCTGAGGTGATTTTGGGGCCCCTGAGATGTCTTGACATTTTCTGACATTTGTGCTTATGTCAGCTACTTATTACATTGTATTGGCCCACATGTATTTTTTTGGTATACAGCACAAACTGTTGTGGGGAACCAACCACATAGAATATGCAGAATCATGAATTAAATTTCCTCACTGCCCAACGCAGAGACCAGAATCAACGCTAGCGACTGCCGCCATGTTGTCTTGACTAACACCCTCTTTTGGAAAGGGGGAAGAATACCCCCTGGCATGTTTACAGTTTAAAAAACAGTTATCTGTTGTTCTCAGACACACTGACCAAACATCGAACTCAGGAATGATGGACTCCAGTGACTCTTCGTGACACTAACACAATTAACGAGCAGACGTTAATGTCACCGGATTGGAACCATCTAGCTTTTCGAGTGTGAACTTTGACATCCAGCAGCGCGAACTCAGGACAGGGATCATTTACATAAACAAAAGCTTTAATTCATGGGCTGGGAAACTCTGCACGTGAAAAACCAGGTCATCGGCAGAGCCAGGACACACACACTTTTGCACGCACACTCCGAAGGACAGCGGACGCTTTCTCAGTCTTACGAACAAAGGGGCAGAGATAAAGTGTGCAACATCTGGAAAAGAATCCTAAATGTGTTTGTCTATCAGAGGCCAATGTGTATGTCGCATATCTCAGTCATGAATTCTGTATTGTATCGTTTAATGTGTAGCTGTGTATTCGAATGACGAATGAATGGAGAAATGAATGAATGAAACGTAGACGGGATGTTACCTAGGCATGATTGACATGGAAAGGTAGCTGTTAGTACGGGGAATCCCTTTTTAAGCATGGGTGTTTGATATCTGCGATCAGAAATAAGTTATTAAACTTTATATTAAGTTAGATATCAAACTTTTCTAGTACAAGTTAATATATTTCCCTGCTCAGATAGGAAACCCCTATAGTTCTTTAGTTTGTTGGCCACAGATTAAAGTAACTGTTTAAATATACTGGACGCTAGATGCTGGACATATTAATTAACTAAATGTATTTCATGCTTCAAACTTATGACTCTTTGAGCTCATTTGCATAGACTAACCATAGAGCTAATGTAAAGAAACATTTTTAAATGTAAGATTATTCCCCAAAATTGATTATTGAATTAATTTGTTAATTAATTTCCCCGAGGTCTTACACTGTGCTACAATAATATATGAGAAAGGCAAATGTACATGCTTGTGTTTTGGAGAAAAGAAATGCTGAAATAAGGTCGGAAAAAACACACTGAATGGGCCTGAATAAGACTTTTGAGTAACCAGTCTTGTAGGCTAGAAGATTTACGTCAGATTTACGTTATGTGAAAAGTATTCTGTTCTCTCATTCACAGAAAACATTACAACAATTTAAATTTTGTAAGTCAATTTTGGGTCAGCACTGCTGTATGTGTGGGAATGTCACGTCACAGTCACCTGGACCTGGATCAGCACCAACAGAAAGCACACAATCACCAACACCTCTCACCCGATCACAATCACCTGACTATTAACACTTGTGCACAATCAGTCACCCACTATAAGAGATCGCTCAAGGTTGTATCGCTCTACCTGGATCCTTCATCTACCTATCTGCCCTTTGAACTATGTCCTTTGATGTGCTAAAAGGAATATACCTGCAAAGACTGTGAGATGGAATTGAATGAACTGAGTATATTTGCCTTATGCTTTCCTGTGGTGTGATCTGCCATTAACCTTGAAGCCTGTGAAAAGACTTACCTGAATTCTTACCTGCAGAGAACCTGTTTGATTTAAGGACTGTTATCTCACCTTCACGTAATGCTCTGCCTGCTGAATTAAACTTTTTATGTTGAATCACAAAATAAACTCACTTACTATTTTACTTCCTGTTGTCAGTCTTCACTGAGCGTGACAGGGAGTGACAATGGCAATGAATATGCCATTCACACCTGGAGAGACAAAAGACACTCCCCCACTGGCTAATGTTCCCCCATCAAGGTAGAACGCTGTGAGGCAGCCTAAAGAAACAATTTGACAAGACTCAAAGACTTGCATCTTTATTATTGTAATTGCTCTGTGTTTACAAGTGTGTTTGTGTTTTACAAAATATTATACAAAATTAGTTTACATAAAAGTTTACAGAAGATATAATAATATAATAATATTATTGCATTGAATTGTGAAACCAAGATTCACAACCATGCTTTTAAGATTACAGTACTGACACACAGATATCTCAAATATAATAGGTAGCACACAAATTCTGAATGCCTTTGGCAGATCTCAAATGAGCCATTTTAATCTAGATTAATTTCAAAATTAATTAGATTAATCTAGATTTAAAAAATTTATCTATGCCCATATATATATATATATATATATATATATACACACACACATATAAAGAGTTCATTATCATCAGTATATCAAGATATCAATACACCTCAAGTTATCAATATATTATCATTATCAGTCACTTCCACGGTCATGCATAACACATAACAGATAGGAGATTTTCTAGTGTCATACAAGTATATGTTTACAATGTAAACTCAATTACATATTTACAATATGTCTGTGCACATATTTTGTATTATTCTCCATCGCACTGAGAACTGAAAGGCACCTGCGTGTCCATGTGCGTGGTGCTGTTGAGGGCGATAAATACAGTCTGCAAATGCATAAGTTTGAAATAATCAGACAAAGACTTAAATAACATTAAATAACTTACTCCTTAGAATCTTCGTCAGGATCAAGTCGCTCTCGTCGTCTGAGATGAATTCTTCTTTAGAGGAAATGTCAATTCTTCCTCGCTGTCGAAAATCATTTGAAGGGCTTCTCCACCGGAGTAGCATGCCATCCTCAAAAATGCAATGAACATTCAGTGAAAAATGTAGAAAACGCCATTCTTCTTATACCATTGATCGGTGGGCATTTACATGTCGCGCGCGTCTCACGCAGTCAATTGTAATAACAAAGCGAATGTAGCTCATGGCCGTGGTCACATTAAAAGTAATGAGATCAGATTGAAAAACTAGACATAGTGTGGGTTTCAGACTGATAACTGTAAGGCAAATTATTAAAGATTAATAAATAATTTAATAATCAACTTTGGGGAATAACCTTACGTTTAATTTCTTTGTTTAATTAGCTCTTTGGTTAATCTATGTAAATTAATCTCCAGATATAGTTATCCTGAATTTTGAAATATGAAATACACTATTGACCAATACGTCCAGCGTTTAGCACAATAAGCATATTTTAAACAGTTTGCTTGACTCGTGATCAGCGAATCAAAACAAAGTTTAGTGTTTAATTCTAAGAGCAGGGTAGCTCGCGGATCTAAGCAATGTTTGACTCTTTCAAAACACAACACATGAAGCAGATGTTTCTTAACAATGAGAATACACTTTTATTGTTGGAACTAATCAATTGTACAAACACTAAACCGTGTAAAAGTGTAAACTTGTGAAGTTATGAGCTTTGCTGAAATTCAAAACACTTGCTGCTAGTTTCTAGTTCCTGCTGTCGCTTCTCCTTGATACGATGGCTAGATGGTGATCTTTGTTGTCACCAAGAAGATGTTTTCTTTGATCTTTGAAAATGCACCAAGGACACAGATGTTCCGCGTGCATCCTGTTTTTAACATGTGGAGTTTGGTCCCGCCCTACAATCAGTTGGGTGCTGTGAGGCGGGTCTTCACTATTAGTGGGTCCTTCTGATACATATTTTACATACATTAACCCCCTGAGGTCTGCTCCCACATATATGTGGGTTGAGTTGTCTTTTTCTGAATACGAACTTAAATTACACACTGAGTTTTGATCGTACAGATAGGATCAATACATCAATCGAATCTGTGAAGGGTCTACTTTCATTTGAATACACATATAATAACAACGCAACTTTGTGCATTTTGAAAATGAAGAAAACATACAGGGTGCGCTGTCTGCGTGATCTTCAATGAGCAATGAGTTACTAAAATGAAACTGAAACTCACCGAAAACTCCACACAGCGACATGAGAGTTATATCTGTAGAAAGCTTGATATGTGTACTATTACACTAAGACAGTCTAATCGAGAACAAATATTGTGTGATAAATGAAACCAGCGTGTTCTCCAGTCTCCCTCATTATCTTTTAATGCGACCACGCCCCCGGGCTGCACTAACAATATATATGATAATCATCCACGCGGAGCGCGCGGCGCATGTAAACACCCACATCAACACAAACAAAGCAGAGAGAGTTTAGCTGAAGTTCATCTCGGATACTGTACGCTTCATGCTAAGAGCAATAAGACCGAAAAAGTTTTGCTGTGAGAAATAAATACTCAAGAAGACGCGCTCAGAGGAATAAACTTCAGATTAACGTTATATCAGACAAGAAGAATGTCGTAACGAGTGAGTAATGCTTATTTCTTGTATTAGTTTGCTTGTTATTGTTGCTTAAATGTGAACAAATTTGATTGTTTTGCTTTTCCCTGACTATAATTCCTGACTCCATATAGCAGACCATAAAACAATACTGTATGATAATAGTGTAAGAATGTTTAGACCATATTATTAATCTATTCACAAATCTTTTTTATAAATATATATCTGTAGATGTTTATATATGTGTGTGTGCGTACATATACTGATATTAGCATGCTCACAGATGTTATGTTGTTTGTTTTTTAGTGATCAGAATCACAGCAGCACATAGTCCTGTCTCCTCAGCACTGAGCATCTTCACACTGATGACCTCCAGGAGTGCTGATGTTTGCATACACTGATATTCTCTGGTAAAAAAGTACTCAAGGACACTGTGCACTTTAGAAAATACACAACAAACAATACAAAACACAAAGTACAAAGACAGAACAGAAAACTAATGACAATGTGTTACAAAGATAAGGCATGTTTAAAGAGATGAGTTTTGAGGGAAGATTTGAACAGTGTGAGTCGATGTTCCTGATCTCAGGAATCTCAAGTCGGGAGGGAACACGGGTGAATGCTCTGCTTCCCATTGTAGTAAGACAGGCAGAGGGAACAATCAAATTAATAGAAGAGGATGATCTAAGAATACGGACAGGAGAGGCAACAATGTGGATGGCTTTAAAAGCTAATTAGAGGATTTTGAACTCAATATAGAACTCGACTGGGAGCAGGATAGGAGTGTGAGAAGGAGTTCTGGGGATGATGCGGGCAGCTTAATTTTGTACCAATTGAAGTTTATGGAGAGTTTTGTGAGAAAGACCCAAAAAGAAGAGAGTTACAGTAATCTGAACGAGAAGTGACAAGGCTATGAACAAGAATAGCAGCAGAGTGGGGGGCAAGGACGGAGACAGTTGATGTTACGTAGGTGGAAAGTAGGCAGATCGAGTAATGATACTAATGCAGGATTGAAAGGAAAGGGTATTGTCAAGGATGACACCTAGACACTTGACCTGAGGGGGAGACATAACAGTTATAAAAATAATTACATTTGTGCATAAATTGGGACAATAATGAATAGTAAACTTGCCATTGGGTGTTGCATGTGTTGTTGTTCTTGATCTAAACTGATTAATTAACTTGAAAAGTAACAGATTTTACCATAAAATCGTGTAATTTTAATGCTCACCATATGATAAAATAAATTGCACAAAAACACACAATTTACACAAATTATTTCCCAAACTTCAAAGGTCTGATAAATGAATAAAACTAGAGACATTTTTTAGCTTTAAGATTAGTTTAATGCAATTATTCAATCCAAATACACTTTTTTGTTGAAAATCTTTCCTAATTTTGTCTTGGATTCTCAAAGTGTAACCGATTCAATCTAGCATCTGCACGCAAGCCTTCCTTTGCAAAATATAATATTTCTTATACAACATGTGAGAAGGGTCAGACATCGTTTTTCCTGACAGGCTCTGCTATTTTTTCATATACAAATATTGAGAACTTTGCTCAAGTTTATTGTGTAAACTATAATATAGACAGTCTCATAAAAGTATGCTGGAAACAACATAAATTAAAGCACACAGTGCTCGGAGAATCTTATAGTCTACAGCAGTACAAGCTGTGGTTCAGCTGCACGCGGCAAACGCTGCCAGTGTGAAAGCCCTGCTGACGCATGCAGTGTGAAACCAGCGTAAGGCCTAGTCCTGGTTTAAACTAAGCCATGTTTGTGAAACTGGGCCATTGTGTTGATAATAATAGTCTTATTGAATTGAATTGTCAAACCAAGATTCACACCCCTACTTTTAAGATGGCAGTACTGACACACAGATATCTCAATTATAATAGGTAGCACACAAATTCTGAATGCCTTT
>JAUYWG010000904.1:0-11044 GCA_034779775.1 Enteromius afrohamiltoni | reverse complement strand
GGCTTCAGTTAGGGGGAAAAAGGAGTTTTCCCATGCGTCTTAGCAGACGCAGTACGAGTGAAATGTCGAAAGGGAACAGCTTAAATCTAATCCAGTTACTAACAATGATAATCATGTTATTATGAAAAAAGTGACACATTTGTTTACATCTTTTTTCTTTGTCTTGTCTCCTTTTTTATTAGAGCTGCAAAACTTCTTGAACACTCACAAAAACAACATGAAGAGAAAGGCACAATGTATTTTTGAGGGAAACAAAGAAACAGACACAGATCTCAAGTCTGTTTACACAGAACTGTTCATCACAGAGGGAGATATGGAAGATGTTAATCAGGAACATGAGAGTCTGAAGATTGATGATGCCTTCAAGAACAAAAAAACACAGGATAAACCAATCAAATGTAATGATATATTTACTGAACTGAGGAACAAGGATAAGATCGTGCTGACCAAAGGAGTCGCTGGCATTGGAAAAACTGTCTCTGTGCACAAGTTCATCCTGGACTGGGCAGAAGGAGAATCTAATCAGGATATACACTGTGTGTTCCTGCTTCCATTCAGAGAGATCAATGTGATTAAAGACAAAGAGATCAACCTCCATGAGTTTCTGCTGAAATTTTATCCTGAATTAAAGGACCTGGAGAAATCAAAGTTATATACAGAATATAAACTTGTGTTGATATTTGATGGACTTGATGAGAGTCGACTGCCATTGGAGTTTAAAAGCGAAACACTGAACACTGTTGAGGAAAGGTCATCTGTAGATGTGCTGTTCACAAGTCTGGTCAAAGGGACTCTGCTTCCATCAGCTCTTGTCTGGGTGACATCACGACCAGCAGCAGCCAATCAGATCCCACCTCAGTATGTAGGTTTGTTCACAGAGGTGCGAGGATTCACTGACCAACAGAAGGAGGAGTACTTCAGAAAGAAATTCAAAGATGATGAGAATCTGTCCTCCAGAATCATCTCACACATTAAGACGTCTCGTAGTCTCTACATCATGTGCCACATTCCTGTGTTCTGCTGGATCACAGCCACGGTACTTCAGAATATTCTCATTAAGAACAAAGAAGAGAACATCAGCACAACACTCACTGAAATGTACATTCACTTCCTGCGGATACAGATGGACTTGAAGAGTCAGAAGTATGATGGAAAAACAGAAAGAGAACGTGCAAAGCTCTCACATTCAAATAAAGAAATGATTCTGAAGCTAGCAAAGCTAGCATTTGAACAGCTGAAGAAGGAAAACATTGTTTTCTATGAGAAAGATCTGGAAGAATGTGGTATTGATCTGAGTAAAGACACAGGAAGTTCACAGTTCACAGAGACTGAGTTCACAGGAATGATCGCTGAGATCTTTAAGAAGGAAGATGGCTTTTATAAGACAAAGGTTTTCAGCTTTGTGCATCTGAGTGTTCAAGAGTTCCTCGCTGCAGTGCATGTGTTCATCTGCTACCTGAACAAGAACATGCAGGAGCTTCAGTTTTTCTTTAAAGATTCACAAAGTACAACCACACGAAAGCTTAAATTCTTTTTAAGAAAAGTCAAATTTCATGACTTAACGGAGAGAGCCATTGATAAAGCAATGCAGAGTAAGAGAGGACATCTGGACCTGTTCCTGCGGTTTCTGATGGGCATTTCACTGGAATCCAGTCAAAACCTGCTCAAAAGCCTGATCACACACACTGAAGACACCAAAGATAGCATCAATACAATAACTAAATACATTAAAAAACAACAAAACAAGGACAATATCTCAGATGAAGCTGGAGTCAACCTATTCTACTGCTTACTTGAGCTCAAAGATGGTTCATTATATGAGGAAATCCAGAAATACCTCAGTTCAGATGAACATCCAGGAAAAAAGCTCTCATCTTCAATGTGCACATTGCTGACCACGGTACTGCTGATGTCAGAGAAGGTGCTGGACGAGTTCAACCCAAAGAGATTCACGTCATCTTCTAACTACGAGAGACTCCTTCCAGCTGTGAGATGCTGCAGGAAAGCCCTGTGAGTAATTTCACTGACTGCTGTTCAATTAAAGGTTTACTATTTTCAAATATGTTATAATAGGTGTTTTAAAACCACAGCTATTTGATATTTCCCCTGTATGATTGTACTATCAGTGACATTTCCTCCGAGAACACAAAGCAGGCAATGCCTACTCAAAACCTGGTGAGAAAACCTTCCTGGGATTTTGAAATGCAGTTTTCCAATTGTGATTTCATAAATAATTGTGATTGCACATTGGAAAATACACATTTCCAGGTACCAAATACCTAAATACCCTAATAAACAATTTGTTAAAAGAATAATGAATATTTTGACTTATTTCATGTTCAATTAAAAAACCTGATCACACCGGTGTGATTAGAACGTTCAGTGCAGTATGTCATGAACTGCTGAATTCAAATCTGCTCTCGTGCAGATATGTTTGTGAATATTAATAATAAAAAAGGAAAATTTTAATAAAAACGGTCTCCTAAAAAAACTCACTCTGGGGGCTCAGCTAGAATATTTGAATCTCACGTGTGAAAGGGTTAAAAAAAACTATAAAACATAATGCTAAATTTAAAAAAATTAAAATAAAATCACACAGATTAAAGTGCAAAAGAATTCTATAGACCAATAGGTAACACATTACAATAAGATCATATTATCAACCAACCTGTGTTTTTCTTGTAATCAGCACAAACTGTTCTACAATAATATATGGCCAAAATGAATTTACATGTTTGCATTTTTTAGGAAAAAAATATTATGCGTGGTTAGTAAATTTTGTGAAAATAAAAGTAGCTGAAATAGGGCCATTTAACTCAGACTTAATAGTCCTGAACAATACTGAGATTAACCAGTGTATTAGGTTAGAATATTTACTTCACAATGATGTGAAAATCATTCCACTTACTTTTTCAGAGAAAACAATATAGTGTTTTAAATTTGTAAAGACATGTTTTGAGGCTGAAATCTCGTATACGAGGGAGTGACAATGGTCATTAATATTCAGTGATTAACACCTGATGAGACAAAGAATGAGCTCAAACTAACATGGTGTTGTTTTCATACTGATAATTTTATCACAGAATATTTTTTTTCCACAGCACTAACTTCATTTTAGAGTAGACATATACAGCTTTTTGTAGATATAGCTCTCATGTCTGTGAGCCACATTTTCTCTAAGTTTCAGTTCATTTGATTGATGTGTTTTAATCTGAACATCACAGAGTTCATTTTCTTTAATTATCAAAAGCAGAATGTTTTGTTGATATTGTGAGTGTTTTAAAATTATTATCTGAAAAAAACCCATGCGCTCCCACCAGCGGCAGAGCCCTGTACCGTTACTGTACAGGGTGCCTACATTTACTTCACTGTATTACAATTAAATCTTAATGTAATCATGACAAACTGTATGTTGTTGTCATATATGACCATTGTTTTATGGTAGCAATGACATAATAACAGTAAAAGAGCAACTTATGACAAGAGTGTACCTCGGAAAAAAAACAGAACAATAACACCACCATAACAGCAGTTGTAACCCTTTCCTCAAAAAGTTAATGCTCACATTTTCAGTCATTCACTTTTTTTCACACTAAAGGTTCATAAAACATCCATCCTAGTATTTGTCTAGAAATATTGATGAAATAATATTGTACACATACATAATTTCTATCTGTATATTCATATTTCATACTGTCTTGAATGAGAATTATGTGACATTACGTGATGTGGTTACCCTTTCAGTCGAATCACTTCGACATTACATATGGGATCTCGCATGAGAGACCAATCGTCTTTGAATCTTTTGGAAAAGGCCAATGAATATTGGCGTGCAATAATTACAGCCAGGTGCACCTTATCACAGCGTGAGTATAAGAGGGCACGGCTGGATTGCACACGCTGCCTTTTGCTTTCGGAGCCATCTCCCTGGCATACTTACACCAGGGGGAGCCGTGCCATCTAGCATCACCTCAGCATTGGTGCACGGTGCCTCTCTAGCAGATATTGTAGAGCTGCGGGCTCGCGACACTCATAACTTCGCCAGGCTTTATGACCTCCGCGAAGAGGCTGCGTCTTCCCGTGTCTTGAATCAGACAAGCAGGTAGCGGGTAGACCGGCTGGTGTCGGCTTGCTGCTGCGCATCTCAAAGGTTCCCCGATGCCAAGGCGAACCTCTCCTCCTTGCCCCGCAGTCAGACTCAGAGCGGAGTCAGTCTTGACTGTGCTCCTCTGGACTTTCTTCACCAGAGGTTGTGGTTTAACATCCATGTTCCACAGTCAGCCTGAAGGCTGTGTTTTCCTTCTCTTATATCCATATCTTGTCGTCGATATAGTGCATTCCTTCAAAATCCATGTTTAAATCTCTTTGCATGTCTACGCCTCCCCCATCCCATGCTTCAACTTTAAAAATGTATATACCAAGTACTAAAAGGTAAAAGTTGGCATCCCAACGGTGCCCTAACTGGCCCCCAGGGCGTTGGGAAGGTTACGCGCAGACTCTTTTCAGACTCAGAAGTCTTTTCCTTCAATAACATGAACCACGTTTGACAACAACTCAACAACATTCTGTACTTTCTTGAATTAGCAAGCTATTGTCTGCTTAATAAGACTAAGCCTCAAATGGCAAGTCAACAAATCATCTGATGAGTGTAAAAAAACCTACACAACACTAACAATTAACAAGTGAGGACTCCAGTTAGGCATTAATGCTAATCTTAACTAACTTTAACCTTATCCTACTACATGTGGAGATCAAATGTTAACCATTTTCTACTTTGAAAAAAAAGAAAAGGAAAAATCAAGTCTTTCTTTGTTGCTCCACTATAAGCTGCTGAATACAGATTAAGACCCAAAAGCCTGGTTTCATAAACGGGGCTTAGCTCAAGCCAGGGCTAGGCATTAGTTAAATTAAGATATTTAAGCAACTTTTACAAAAATGCCTTATAAGAAAATATTAGAGGTCTTAACACAGAACAATGACACTGAGATGTTTAAAATATGTCAGAGCAAGATATTTTCATCTGAGACAGCTCAAACATGCAATTTAGTCTGGGACTAGCTTAAGCCTTGTCTGTGAAACTGGGGGAAAATCTTCTTCAGTAGTTAAGGTTAAAATGTGAGTAGTTTGGGATTATTTATGAGAATATTTGAGTCTTATTTGTCAAACCTGAAGTTATTTTAGTTTGAGTCTGAAATGTATTAAGATGGGACTGAACTCTGAGCCACTCTCTGTGACTGGTTGGAATTGAAGACTATGATATGTATCTCTATTGTTCTGCGATTACATCGAACACATGAGTCAAGCACTAATAACTCAACTTTAATTTTCTGAATATTCTCTGCAATCTTTATATATTTTGTAATGGACACAGTTATAAAAGTCAAAACTATTTTAACGATTTACATAAAATGATTAGTAAATATATTAATATATTAGTATAGCATTTAAATTAAAATAATATTTTTATCTTGTGAGTAATATCATATGTTTAAAATATGATAATAAAAATATGGTGATTATCTTTTTTCACGTCAAATATCCTTTCCATATCTTAATTTAATCACAATCTGTTGATGAAATGACCTTAAATTAAACTGAAAAACTCCCCTACTTAAGAAGCCCTCAGAGACTCATTGTGAAGTCTTGTATTGCCCCGGCCTACATTTCTGAGTGTTTCCGCTATGTTTAGTTTTCTTGTGTAGGAACTTGGACTGATTATTTGATTATTGCTTGTCTGCCACCTGCCCCGATCTCTGCCCGTTATTGTTTACGTCTCAGTCCTGCGTCTGATATTCTGACCCCTGCCTGTTAGACCACCAATACTTTTAAAAACAGTGACATAATCAGATATTATTGTGAATTCTTCCCCTTTAAGTTTAAGAGCTGCGATCTACGTGATGCTTCAGTAATGACTGACGAAAATAACGTAGTAGACGGCGTAGACGGTCTTGGCATAACTGCCTATTCACCAAACTAGTTCAGCACGTCAGTCTCATCGCATGCTTTCACCCAGGCTCTATATGGAGAGGCTGCAGACTTGGAGCAAGCCAGATCTACGGCCCAGACAATTTTACGCCCCTGTTGTACCGGATGTGTCCAGCAAAATAATTCAAATCAATGCACAATAAACGTCCCAAGTATAGATGTTGACTACTTTTTTTTGGTGAATTTAAATATAAACCCTAGATTAACATAACAGAAATTATAATGATGCACTAATGATTTGATATATAGATATAATAGATATTACTTATAGATATATGACTTTCACTGTTGATATTCATACATAGCCCACAAAGGACAATTGAATAGAATTATTTTAAATGAAAAATTAACAGTTGGATCAGATGAACAATGCAATTATGCTGTAGCCTAATTATACTTCTCATATAGAGAGAATGTGTGATATACATGGTGTAAATTCACCACTGGCTGTCATACAGCTCGAGAACTTTATGAAGACAAATAATTCACCCCTTTCTAAAATCCCAAGGCCATTTAGCCAGCAGAGAAGAAAAAACAACCTTTGTGAACAGTTTTTAAAAAACATTTATTAATGACACCCACTGATGAACCTAAGGCTTGCCAATCTTCTTCAAGTGTTGTTCTATTCTCCTCCCGCTCACTGAGGGAAAAAAACAAACAGTTGTGAAGCTAATGTCATGTTAAAAGATTTTTCCTTTATAATATCCCTGCGACACCTTAGGTCAATGACAGGTCCTCTCAGAAATGTCTCCTCAGCCTCCGGGATTGACAGATTTTCTGCAGCAGCAAGGGCACAGATAATGGACTACCAGAGAAAGAATTCAAATTGATCACACACTGAATAAGACAAGTATCATTTTGCATGTTTAGTTTTTGTTTTTTTGACATCCTACTTATGTGATCAGCATGATGATTTAGAAAATAGGTAACAATACCCAAAACATTGTATTTGTAAACTCAAAAAAAGTGTTTTGTTTGAGAAATACCAAAACAAAATCATGCATTTAACATTCCATAATATTTTCACTGAAAAAATAACACCACCACCACCACCACCAACCTTCAAGGATGACTGCCCATCATTACTCACATAGATCAAAAGCTAGAGAAACCACCCACCTTTTGTGAGGTGCAAGTTAAAGAAAACATGATATAAGAAAGCTGAGAAAGAAGTAGAACTACTAACTCTGTTATGTATTTTTTATTATTTCCTGTAAGCTGAAAAATATTACAGCTTACTTTAAAATGAAGAGCACCACAAATAAAACAAATAATTAATCACAGGCGAGATCAACATAACCACAATTAACATAATGATCTAGCAAACAATTAAAATACTCTTATATTAATAAAACAAGATACACCATAAATAATTGAGCACCGACAATCACAAACATGCTAAAAACCACATTGAGTTAAAATAAACTTTAATTCGATTTTAGGTAAGGGATAATGGACAGGCAGCCGGTAATTATAGCAGAAATAAGCCCCGACAGTGTGATCAGGACCCGACACGAAGCGGATAGTACCATGTGACTAACATTCAAATGTTAGCAAAACAATTTATAACACCTACATATGAGTAATATTAATAATTAATAGGAAAATTTTCCATTGTAAATTGTGGTTGTCCAGTGTTTATCACAAGATGGCGCCGGTGAGACGGTAATCTTTGTTGGCGCGGAGGGATTTTAAACATATAAGTAGCACCGGCTATGCGTTATTACTTTAGAGCGGTAATTATTCAAAAAGAGTGAACCTGCAAATATCTCAACTGATCAATCAGAATCAAGCATTCCAGAGAGCCGTGTAATAAATTGTTAGAACATCTCATTGATAAGAAACAATTTGAGGTTTATTATGTTTGTGGTGGTTGGTGCTCAATTACTTATAGTGAATAAATTGTTTTCTCAATATAAAGCTTAGAAATAATATTTTGATTGCTTGCTGTAATAATAATAATTGAGTGTGCAGTTAAATTCTCCTTACTTAAAGGTTTACGTACATACAGACCTATTATAAATGTCTTTATATATTCATATATAGCATGTTGCTGCAAAATCCATGTGGTGTCATGTTTTGGCTGCCAGCGATCGCTCTGAGAGACAGAGACTTCAAAGAGGCAGGAGTTCTTAATGAAGAACATTTATTCATAAACATGGAGTGAATAAGACAAGACGGTGTTAATTAACAACAATGGCATTGAACAATGCCCTGAGTGTCTTCAGTCTCTTGACTAGTTAGTTGGTTACCATTTTCCAGACAGAGAGATGTCCGAGATGGCCATTGATCAGTTTTAAGACTCTGGTTTGCTCCAGAGTGAAGTCCAGTTTTGTCTGTTCAGCCATCAGGTCTCACAGTGTGTAAAGAGTGAACAGGGTTGGAAGATTATTTCTTACCAGAAAGGGCCATCTCTCACAAGCTAGACACTAAAAACAAAAAAAAAACACAGTGTGAGAAAGTGAGCCAGAGCGAGTAGGCCTACATGCAATATGAGGCAGCTAAGTTTACACGTGTGAGATAAGAAAATCCTCATTAACCTGACCGTCAATAGAGTCTTTGCATATGAATTATAAAGATTTCTCTTAACAAATTAAAATGAAATGTTTGGGACCTTTAGCTAATATACTTGTTGCACGGATGCTGCACAACAATAACCTTGAAGAATATTTGACACGCCATAACTCTTTTTTCGCGTTGCTGCTTCGTTTTGGTTTGTTTGGGTTTGGGTCGGTTTGATTCTGTATGGGGAGTTCTGTTCGGTGCGCAGAACTTGAACTAGAACTTGCTCCCCCTGCTGGATGCATACGGAACAACTGGGGCGTAAAACTGTCTGGGCCGTAGATCTGCCTTGCTCCAAGTCTGCAGCCTCCCCTACTCGTTTAAGAGAAAGTGCACGACAAAGTTACTCTGATGTATATAGTTGATCACTGAGATTATTACTGTGTGCCACACTTTTGTCACCTTTGACAGTGTTTGTGATGTTATTGAAGCCTTTCTTATACACCATTTATTTCATTGTTTGTAATCTTTATTGCACAATGCAGATGTTCTCAATATTAATGATTCAGTGTGAAGATGTTCAGTTTGAGTTTCAGGACTCTGTGCTGCTGTGATTCTGATCACTAAAAAACAACAAAATATCTGTGAGCATGCTAACATCATTATATTTAGGGTATATATTTATATAGAGTGATTTTGTAGTCATAGACAGACACACTTTGTATTATCTTAAAAGAGCATTTTACAGTATATCCAAGAATTTATTATCATTGTTTAGAACATTAAACATCTGTAGATATATATTTATAAAATAGATTTGTGAACAGGGTATCAATACCAAACATTGACAAAGTGACTACCAGGATTCCTCATTCACTCATATTACTTTAATATTGTAATGTTTTATATTATACATCGTAAGAAATGTAGAAGTCTGTCAATGGAGTGCCTGCCATATACAAACCGTTTCACTCAATTTCAAGCATTTTAGTCAGGAATTATAGTATAGTAGAACATTGTAAATGTGTTCAGGTTTAAGCCACAAGATGTAAACTAAAGCAAAAAATGAAGAAACATTACTTACTGGTTATAGCGATCTGCTCCGTGGGTCAGCTTGCATGATGCATCTGTTATTCCTTTCATGATATCTTCCTGAATCGAGTCACGCATCAAATCTTTGTCTGAAGTAAAGCAAACCTTATTTCTCACAGCACGTCTTCTTCCAGAAACGAAACGCAGCTGAAGTAAACTTGAAGAAATGTTTTCAAGCAGAGCTTGCACTGCTGTTGTGGGCGTGTACATGTCACATGACTCGCACATGGATGATTGTAATAACAATAGCGTGTGAAGCTCGGGGGTGCGGTCGAATAAACTATAATGAGCTCGAACCATGAAAACGAACAAACGAACAGTGTTGTTTTCATACTGATAACTTTATCACAGAATATTTGTTTTCGACAGCACTAACTTCATTTTAGAGTAGACATATACAGCTTTCTGTAGATATAACTCTCATGTCTGTGAGTCACGTTTTGGCGGAGTTACAGTTCGTGTTGTAATCTGATCATCACGGAGACAGAGACAGCAGAGAACACACCCTGTTCATTTTTTTTATTTATCAAAAGCATAATGTTTTGTTGATATTGTGAGTGTATTTAAAAAAAAAGACCCCAGATTTAAATGCTGTATTACTTTTATATGTGGGATCATATATGACAGAGCAGTTTCAGTTTTTTTCTCTGACATCTGAAAAAAAAAGCCACGCTCTCCCGCCGGTGAGAGAGCCGAACTCTGGCGGTTTTAAAATAGAAATGGTTTCTCTTTAATCCAGTATCATACTTTGTAAAAAGTAATCAACCGAATAGATCAGCGCCTGTCTGATGGAAATGCTCTTAAGTTAAATTGCTGCTGTTGTCATGTTTTGAATACCTCAACTAAACTGAGGCTGTTTGTTTTATAATTTTATTACTTCCTTTTTTTGTAAATTCAGTTCAGTTTGAAATGAAATGTGAAATCATTACTCCTTGTGCTGTAAGCTTTTGTGACAAAGTTACTCTATTTTAAAGACACATATCTACATGTACAAGCTACTACCACATATACTGTGAAACATTACTTTGGTGTAAAGCTGCTTTGCAATGATATGTATCATGAAGAGCGCTATACAAATAAATTTGAATTGAATTGAATATAGGTATTTTAATATCTCAAAATTTGTCGTCCATGCAGTTTTTAAGGCAATCATTAGTTCAAGGTTTGAGTGGTTTAAGTCTTCTAAAAAGACATGTTCACTTTATATGATGAACAGATTTTCACAAAGTCTTTTATTTATATACATATACATTTATATACCTCTGTGGGGTTGGCATCATCTGAGTCCTCTGTGGGGTTGGCATCATCTCTTCTTAAGTGTTCTGGAGCTTGTGAAATCCTAGTTACCACAGGATGACAATCCCATGGTAGAAACAGAACAAATAGGTACAAAATTAGCGTAGCTGCTGTTCAAACTAAGAAAATGAAGATTTGTTAAACCAGAGCTAGAAGATAAATAATGAAC
>JAUYWG010000903.1:0-11050 GCA_034779775.1 Enteromius afrohamiltoni | reverse complement strand
TCTAACTTGCCCAATGTGTTAATTTCAAATGATATCAGAAATCAGGGGGTCTCCGCTCTCATCACGCCTACTGCTTTCATGGACGTGCCCCCAGTTTGAATATCTCTGGCCATAGGATTCATGCGCGCTCTGCCTCTGCACACCCTACTAGACGTAAAGATTTCAACAATTTAAAAAAGGGATCAAGGAATAACATTGAATTTATTTGTCAGGTAAAGTTAAGCCAATTTACTTAATTAAACAATGTGAAATTCAATTCAGTTCTAAATTTAAAAGTATGCATAGCTTTGATAAATCAAGACGGAATATTAATCCAATTTACATCGAAATTCAATATAACATAAAGTGTGACCGGGTGGAGCTCATTCTGCTTTCAGAGAAAAAAACCTAATGTCCTGTTTGCTCTTTAACTTATATAGCCCAACACACACACAAACCTTCACACAAAGCCCAAATTTATCAGTCGTAAAACACCCGAGCCAGCAATTCTCTTGCAGCTGGCCAGAAATTACCATTTGTCTCTTGGTGAGGGACACACCTCTCAGTTACAAACTCAAATCTATAATAGTCTATAAGAATGTTTTAACAATATACATGACTCCTGTGAACCTGAGACCATTGTAACACTCATCATTAGACCATTCATTTGAATCTAAATATGAAAATTAAAAGACAATATTTCCACCAGACATGACACTTTGAGTTTTAGTGATTTTTCCCTGAAGATTCTTGGTGCGCAGCTCGCGTGCTCTTAGATCTCATTTACCTCGCGATCCACCAAAGCAATCCAAGCGAAAAAATCCTCATTACTTACCACTCGCCTTCCGTTTTTTTCTCCAAGTTTCGGTTCATGTCTTCCTGTTTGCCCTTATTTGGTCCTTCCTGTATCTGTATGTGATTATTAGTTAATTTGCTCCCACCTGTGTTTTCCCAGCTGTGTCTAGTCTAGTTCATTAGTCCTTGTGTATTTAGTTCATGTCCTTTTCAGTTTGAGTTGCCTGTGATTGTTGTTGTCAATGTAATATTGTGCGTGCTATGTTGTCTCCAGCGTTTATAGTAAAAGACTTCTACTTCATCTCCTGCTTCCGTAACACTGTGTTGTTCTGCATCTGCAAACCCAATCCAGAGGTCTTTTTTACACTATGTTGTTGATGTAATGGAAACAGAGTTTCAACATCTGCTATTCCCCCAACCGGAATCAGCTGTTTGTAAATATTTGAGTAACCTGTTACAATATTTTATACAGAGAGATTTTTTTTATATATGTTTGGGCTGCTGTTGTAGCGGAAGTAGAGGCTTTACATAATAAAGTTTGTAACATTAGACTAATTTATGACAAGCTGTGTTTAAGCATTTGTAAAAAATAGGGGTGTCAAAATGAATCTTTTCAACTAGGGATGCTCATTTTAACCAGTTAACCATTAACTGAACGATTTGAATTTTGACCAATCAGTACAATCAGTTAAATGGTTTAAAGGGTCATTTTATTTCAGTATTTTACCTACTCATGTAAAATCTCATTTTATTGGCCACATTCACACAGCAGCAGAAGACAGTTGTTGAGTCCTAATACAGGGAGTGACAACCGCGTTCTGTAACGGAACTCACCTGGAAATGATTGGGTCACTGTTGCTAACTTTTTTTCTTTCGTTTTATTCATCTTCTGTTGTTTGCTAGTTTTTGAGCATGTACAATGAATCCACAGAAAACAAATATTACTATTTTAACGGGTCACTGGCGCTTATCCCTTCTAATTGAATTCAATTCTCATTTAAAATGTTAGTTAACCGGTTAATAATCGGTTAACGAGCGTCGGTTGTCGGTTACGAGAAATAACCGAAATGAGCATCCCTAGTTTCAATGATGCATCGCGATGCAGACAAGGACGATTTGGTATCGGTTCAGTAATAGACCCTAACTGGTTATAACGTACTGAAACTTCTGATGTCATTTGCCACACAGACGCTTTGTGTGTCGCAGTAGAATACAATGTCTGACGCTGGTTTCACACTGCATGGTAAGCAGGACGTAACAAGCACATATTTTTTCGGCACCTATGTTTACAGATGACCGCTTTCACACAGCACGCAGGGGCATCGCAGCAGTGTGTAGCAAGAGCAGAGCAGAAGCGGCTGTGCTGCGATAGTTACGGTGCTGAGTCTATTTTTGCTGCGCCGCTTACACGCTAAATTAGTGACAGTGCGTTGTTCTTGATCTAAACTTTTGGCCAAATATCAACATTCTTCCATCGCAGCACCACAGCGAGCCACTGTCCGAAAGTCAAACAGCAATGTCTTGACTTGAGAAATCACTAGCTGATAACTAATGTCAGAAAAGAGAGCATCCCATTGCTCCTCTAAATGCTATTTTGGGTTATAAATTATAATTTCATGTTTATACATTTGTTCAAGAAGTGTGTTTTCATTGAGAAGGTAAATTTAAAGTTTTAGTATATATATCGTACTGTTTGTTTTTATTAAAAAAATTAAATACATGTGAATTAAAATTGAAAATTGAGTATGCAGTGCATCGTCAATGCATTGAGATATTGTATTGAACCAAATCGATGACATAATAATCGTAATCAAACTGAACCGTGAGACCAGTGTAGGTTCACACCCTTAGTAAAAATGATAAGAAAGATTGGCATACTAGCTGGAGGACAGTTTTGGCACCTAGATCTATCAGCCATGGATTTATTTAATTACTGTTTGCAACTGACGAAGACTGAATAATCTCCTGTAATATTGTTTTTTCTCTCTGTTCTTTGTGTAATTAGTGTAAGATCAGGCTCTGATGTGGTCAGCTCTGTGTCTGTGAAGAGTAACCAGTCACTTGATCCTCCACCAGTGTTCAGTGGAAAAACACCATGTGACCACAGGTATTTCATCTCTTCCTCCAGCTGTCTTATAGTGATCAATATTTTATTTATTACTATATTAAGCTAAATCTGCCACCATGCATCAATGCAGCTGTGGTAGAACAGTTTAACGGTTTAATCTTTAATGGACATATTTATTCAGTTACACAGGTAGCCACTAGGGCTCATGCATTCACCATGAAAATACAAAACAGTTTTTGCAACATAAGACATTATTAAATATAACTGTGCTAAACTATAACTGTAAACCTAAACATTTTTTATGTGACTTTCTTCCTTTTGTGTGTGGTTTAGTAACAAAGGACAGAAGACCACAGTAAATATTGGTGCAGAAATTAAACGATGGGAAGCTCTGAAAGCACAGAAAGGATTTAAGAGTGATGAGAAACTGGCAGCTTTTCTTCTCAACAGGTGGAAACACACTATACTGTACCACAGTTTGTCTTTACAATTTTATTACAATAATAATGTGTTTTTTTAAGCAAATTGATCAAATGTAGTGATCCATATAAAAATGAAAACATGAATCACAATATTATCTTTAATACCAAAAAAATAACGAATCACCATTATTTAAAGTTAAATTCAGCACCTTTTAATAAGATCATACATTTGAGTCATCAAGCGTTGTTATTTTTTTTTTATTTCTTTTCTCATTATCATGACTTATTTTTCTCATGATCTCGACATGACAAAATTTGTTTTCTCTTGATCACGACTTATTTTCTTGTGATTTCAACATAACAAGAGTGGTTCTTTTGTCTGATTTTTAAAATACAATTCATCAGTTGCTATAATAATGAACACAAACTTGACGGGGACATTCTAAAATGCTTAACCTGCGTTAATTGAGAGTGTTTTGAAAAGACAAAACTGACCGTCACTATACACATTATTAGTAATTCATATTATTTACAGACAAGAAAATGAGCCCATAATAATAACATAATGTGTTTTAAATCCATGTTAAGCTTTTTCCTCCCATTGTAAGGACAACAAAATGTGGATTAAAGCATCACACAGTAAAATTATCAATAATAAAGCATTTTATGTATATAAAGCAAATAAACCCATAATAAGAATGCAATGTGTTTCCCATATTGTAGTTTTTTTGGAGTTTTATTTTAGGTTTTGATGTCCTAAAGAGTATTTAATTGCAGTATAAATAACAAAAAAACATCTCAATATGTTTTTACAGCTCCTCTTTAAGGAGCTCTGACAAAAGCAGGTTGATTTTGGCCTGTCTAATTACTACTATTTATTAACCTCTCTTGTGATTGGGCTGTTTTGTTCTGAGTGATGCATGCCGGCAAATCTGGATGCAAGCCAAAGGGAAGACAAAGACAGTTAATTTAAAACAATGCAGATTCGGCTACATACCTGACATAATACAGCCTCAAATTAGAAATATGACTGATGCCAGTGCAAGACAAAAAAACGATGACAGCTGTGGTAGAACACAATAAAATGAGCCGACAGGACAGAACCTTTTGTCAAAAATGCTTGAGTTTTCACACTTCTTATCAGAAAAGGTTCAATAAAGTATTCTCTTTTATTGTTATGGACATGTCTACATTTTTATTGCATCTCATGACTATGTCGTTTACGAAATAATGCCTGTGTGCATGTGTGTGAAACAAACTGACAATTTCTATATAATTATGTGTAATTGTATATGCACTGTTGTGATTAGCTGGACTAGTGACTAGTTGTAGCTGGAACAATAATACCCCTAGACCTCACTTATCACTTATGACAATATGGGGCCTTTAAGCATTTCATCCATAGAAATCACAGAAAACCAAAAGACTAAATCACTGTATAACATCATTGAAATAAATTATACACACAAATCACATTTCTTAATAGAAATGTGCACATTATGGATAACTACCAGGGGTAGTTAATGTTGGTGCAGATGCAGTAAACACAAATTGGTAACAAAATCTACAGAAATTTGAGAAATATCAGATAATACACTGGTTATATACCTAATATCATATGCATACATTTGTGTTACCATGGCAACAACTAACGTATTTGAATTGCATTCCAAAGAGATCCGTTATCAGCAAAAACGAACTGTACCAGAACAGTACCGGCCAGCTCTGATCGGCACGGAATGAAATGGTTCTGCAAAGAGAACCGTTTGGCTCGATAGTGGAAAAGCGGCTTAAAGACAACCTGTGGAGATTACGAGAAAATAAGTTGTGATCATGAGAAAACAATTTTTGATATGTCAAGATTACAAGAAAAAAATGTATCGTGATCATGAGAAAACTTGTTATTTCAAGATCACAAGAAAAATAAGTTGTGATAACAAGAAAACAAGAAAGAAAAAATATAAATGCATGGCTGCTTATAATTTCCATAACTTAATGAGGAAACACTTAACAAAAGTTATTTCATGTATTTCCTACTGTCAGAATTACATACACTGTGTTAGTAAGTATGTGGTTTTTAGTTTATCATAACACATGCTATACAGCATTGTGAAAGCTGTTGATGGGAGAAGAATGCATGGTTATAGCTTGCCATCTGAACGAAACCTTTTCAAATAAGACTAAGGAAATGTCTTTGTTATTAGTGAACAATCAGGCCTACATATGTACTGCAGTGATAAAACACCACCACAAACTAAAAGGGATTTTATGCACTTTACATATGTTATTTACATTTCCTCACTGTTGTGTCTGTGATTAAACTTGATTAACCATGCATAACCACATTTATTTTTCCATGGCCATGAGAATGGTAATTGTTCTGAAGAACCTCATTTAATAATGTTTTCTCTCTGTTCTTGTCAGTGAAAGATCAGGTTCTGTGTCTATGAAGAGTGACCTTTCAAAAGGTGACTGTTCAAATGTTGAGAAAACACCATCATCTTCCAAAAGGTATTTTATATTTTTGCTGTTGTTGACTATGCATAAACTGATGGATTTAAAGAAAAGCTTGCAGTCAACAATGAGTCACAGTTGATTTGTCAAATCTTTGTCCAAATGTGTGGTTGCCACTAAGAAAATTGACTGAGATTTGAAGGTGTATATAGATAGCAGGATATAGTTAGCTGGTATTGGTAATTTATATGGTTGCAGAACAACTGCTGATAAGATGCGTCACTGCTGATAGTTTTAGTGTTTATGTAGGAAATGTTAGGATGAAATGGAATTATCTGCAGTTAATAGAAAAAGCCACTCACATTCTTGCAGTGATCAATATCTAGTTAATTTCTTCCCCTGCAGTTGAGTGAAGAATAATAATAGATTGTTATTATAGTATAGCATACAGAAAGGCATAGCTTTCAGAACTTAACTGAATTTAATTAGAAGATCAAATTCCTTTCCATTTTCCATTAGTGAAAAATCACGCTCTGATGTGGTCAGCTCTGTGTCTCTGAAGAGCAACCGTTTAAAAGGTGACGGACCAAACTTAAATGAGAAGAAAACATCTACCCAAAGGTATTTCATGTTTCCTATTGTTGGTCACACACTGACTGCTAGAAAGTATTTCAGTAAGTATTCATCATAAACCAAACATAGTTTTGCTTCTATTCACAATATTGTGTCTTATTTACTAGTAAATTTTAATAATGCACAGTAAAACTGTGGTTTGTCACTCTGAATTGTACATCATGAATATGTCCTTACATTTATCTAATACAATTTGCAACATTAGACTGAACTATAATGTTGCTTTTTTCTCTCTGTTCTTTGTGTAATTAGTGTAAGATCAGGCTCTGATGTGGTCAGCTCTGTGTCTGTGAAGAGTAACCAGTCACTTGATCCTCCACCAGTGTTCAGTGGAAAAACACCATGTGACCACAGGTATTTCATCTCTTCCTCCAGGTGTCTTACTACTATTTGCAATATTGTATTATTATTTTATTTTTGCCTACATTTTAATAATGCACAGAAAAACTGTAGTTTGTCACTGTGAATTGTATCTTATTATCAACCTAATTGCAAAATATGTAAGACTATGATAATTTACTTTGTTATTGCTCTTGTGTTGTAAAAGATCAGGCTCACGTGTATCATTTAGTGAGGAATCACCATCACGAACCAGAAGGTATTTCACATGCTTTGTTACTGTAACATATCTGCTCTGTGGCATTCAGTTATATTGTGTATTTGCACAAAATATGCACAAAGGTGACAGACCAAATTTTTGTGAGAAAAAAACATCACTTTCGAAAAGATATTTCTTTTGTGTTACATTAGTGATGTTAACTAATCTTTTCACTGTGATGTTATGTGATGGAGCTTGTCTAAATACAAGAATAAATCTGAGAACACAATGTTTTCTTTATTCTTTATTGAACCCAATCTGTAACTTTTATGACAGTAATACAGTTACACGGGCAACCACAAGGAGGCATACATTCACCATGCAAAATATGTCATGAATATGTCATTATGTTATGTTTTTCTCTCTGTTTTTTGTGTAATTAGTGTAAGATCAGGCTCTGATGTGGTCAGCTCTGTGTCTGTGAAGAGTAACCAGTCACTTGATCCTCCACCAGTGTTCAGTAGAAAAACACCATGTGACCACAGGTATTTAATCTCTTCCTCCAGTTGTCTTATAGTGATCCATTGCTTATTTTTTTTATTAAATCTGCCATCAATCATACCATACTGCAGATAATTAAATCAACATGTAGGATTTAATTTGATGAAATATTTGTCATTTTACCACTATATCATCAAAACAACTAACAAAAGGTATTTCATATATTTTGCACTAAAGTTTAATTTTGTTTAGTTTCAAAAGTTTATTTTCCTCTCAACAGGTGGAAACACAATATACCAGTTTATCTTTACCGGTTTTTACAATACATTACAAAATAAATGGATCTACTTTGCCAAAATGTGTAATTACGTATTTTATAGCCAAAATATGTAACATAGTTTTGAAATGTAATGTGCTTTTTTAAGCAAATTGATCACATTAAGGGATTCATATAAAAGTTAAAATATGAATCAAAATATTAATTTTAATACCAAAAAATAAAGAATGATAAGCACCTTTTAATAAGATCATACATTTGAGTCATCAGGTTAATGAGGAATTCATACGCAACTGTCATTTACTAAAACTAAGAGAATAGTTCCTCCAAATAACACATAAATATATGGTTTAAAAAAATCCACCTTTATTTTGTACCAGGGCAAACTACAAGATTAACTACAACTGTCAGAATTTCAGGGAAAATCTCCCCTGGATCTTCAAGGCAAGTACAAATTTGTAAATGCTATAATTAATTAATTAACATACTAATAGGTTATTGTTTCTTTTTTTTTTTAAACTTTCCTTTCATTTTTAACTTATTATAAATAAAAAAATTCTATTGCTAATGATGTTCATTTTTTGAATCTCAAATTAAAAATAAAATAGTAGACATGTCTCAACAAACAAAAAATGAATGGCAGTAAAAAATAAAAAAACACTAATTAAGATACCAAAAAATCTTGTTTATTATTGGATTTTTGGATTTTATTAGATACAAGGTAATTCATATCTCTGTTTGTATGTCGCATTTTGTGGACCCATCAAAATAAAGTGTTGAGAGATTTTAAGTAGACAGTCTAATAATACTCTAATGAGTGTTTCACAAGTTCAAGCTTGTCAGCATGTTTAAGCAAAGCTTTGTTTGGCATGCTGCTAATGGATGAGAACTCAGGGTTAGAAGGGCTACCGAGCCCTAGGGTAAATAGCCCTAAGGGCTCGTAAGAGGGAAGAGGCGGACAGCCGATTCCTAACCCTGAGCCACCCCTAAAAAAAAAGGAGGAGTAGGGGAGGAGGAGGGTTACTTTGATTGAGATGAGGAAGGGAAATGGATTTGGCTGTTTTATAAGGCAACTCTAGAGATTTGATAGGATGATAGGATAATTGGGAAATTGGAAGGCGGAGATTGTAAATATATAAATGCCTTTGTACCCTCCTCCCGAAACAAGTTTTAGAAAACTATGTTAGTTGACGTGTATTTGCAAAGTTACTTATTGTTAGTTGAATATCTAAAGTGGAATATCAAAATAAAGTGTTACCTTTTAGTTTGTTTCTTTTCTCAGGATCTTGAGAACAAAATAATTGTATTTCTTAAGAATGAGCTGGAAAAGTTTAAGAAAATATTAAATGGAGAGAACACACAGTACTTTGTGCAGGACCTTAAAAAGGAAATGCTTGATATCAAAGAAGCAGCTCTTGATATGACACTCTTCTTTCTGAGACATATGAAGCAAGATGAGGCTGCAGATACTCTACAAGGTAAGAGGTTCATAGGCATAACTATTTGTCATTGTCACTTAAATATAAAATGGTGCATATCTCAATGTATCTTTGTTTTGTTCTTGTTTGTGTGTTAGATGAGCTGATCCTCATTTATCAGCGACCACTAAAATCAAGCCTGAAGAAGAGGCACCAATCTGTATCTGAAGGAATTGCTAAGCAAGGTGAATCTACACTACTGAATACAGTCTACACTGATCTCTATATGACTCTGGGTGTTAGTAAACAAGTCAATACCCAACATGAAGTAAGAAAAGCTCAGGTTGCTGACAGGTGGAAGGAATCACAAGAGATTCCAGTTGAAGGCAAAAATTTGTTTGAAGCATCTAAACAAGACAAGCAGATCAGAACTGTACTGACAGAAGGAGTTGCTGGAATTGGAAAATCCATCTCAGTTCAAAAATGTATTGTGGATTGGGCTGACGGTAAAGAAAATCAGGATATTTCTTTCATTTTTCCTCTTGCTTTTCGAGAAATTAACTTAATGGAGAAAGAAAGACAAAGCCTTACAAGTCTTATACGTCAGTTTTTCCCAGAGATAAAAGGACTGAACCTTGCAAGAAGTGATAAATTTAAATTACTGTTCATTCTTGATGGTTTGGATGAGTGTCGTCTTCCTCTGAACTTTAAGGGTAATGAGATTTGCCGTGACGTATCGTTACCAGTCCCTTTGGATGTTCTCCTGACAAACCTGATCAAGGGAAACCTGCTTCCTTCTGCTCTCATCTGGATCACCACCAGACCAGCAGCTGCCAGTAAGATTCCTCCTGACTGTATCGACCGGGTAACTGAAGTCAGAGGTTTCAATGACCAACAAAAGGAGAAGTACTTCAGAAAAAGATTCACAGATGCGGAACTGGCAGACGAAGTTTTTGATAATTTTAAACAATCAAAGAGTCTTTATATCATGTGCTACATCCCAGTCTTCTGCTGGATTTCAGCCACTGTTCTCCAGAACATTTTAGAGGAGAAAAACAATGATGTGAAAAATAATCAGGCTGATAATGCTTCGAAAACACAGCAGGAATCAAATACCGAAGACACTCGAAAGACTCTGACAAAAATGTACACACACTTTTTCCGCTTTCAGACCCTGCAGAGCAGACGAAAGAATGATGGAGAATATAAACCAGATGTTTCCTGGGATAGAGATGACATTTTTTCTCTGGGGAAACTGGCATTTTATCAGTTGCAAAGAAACAATCTGCTCTTCTATGACACAGATCTGGAAGCCTGTGGCATAGACGTATATAAGGCATCAGTGTATTCAGGCATGTATACTCAAATCTTTAAGCAGGAAGCAGGAATCATTCTTGGTACCACTTTCTGCTTTGTTCACTTGATTATTCAAGAGTTTATTGCCGCTCTTTATGCACATCTGTTTCTAGAAAAAAACAAGAAAAGTGTATTTTTTCATGAGTCTACTGAACAGGAAAACAAAAATGAAGCCATGATTGATTTGCTCAAGACTGCAGTAGACAAAGCACTCGAGAGTGAAACTGGACACCTGGATCTTTTCCTTCGTTTTCTTCTCGGTCTGTCACTCCAGACCAATCGGGAACTCTTACGTGGTCTGTTGACACAGCAAAATGACAATGACCAGAGCAAAAACGAAATTGTTCAATACATCAAGGAGAAATTAGAAGATAAGTTGTCTACAGAGAGATCTATTAATCTCTTCTACTGTCTGAATGAACTGAACGATCAAACTTTGGTAGAAGAGATTCAGACTCAACTTAAAAAAGGAAGTCTCTCATCTGCTGATCTGTCACCTGCCCAGTGGTCTGCAGTGGCCTTTGTTTTGTTAACATCAGAGGAAGAGATGGAGGAGTTTGATCTTCAGAAGTTCAAGAAATCAGACGAGTGTCTCTTTAGGCTATTGGA
>JAUYWG010000902.1:0-11058 GCA_034779775.1 Enteromius afrohamiltoni | reverse complement strand
CCTTTAAAACAAATCTAGGAAAAAAAAAAAAAATTATATATATATATATATATATATATATAAACATCCATTAAATTATTATTATAATCATATTTTTCTTCTCCAAAATTATGCATTTTTAGAGATATTTTTAAATAGGACACATATATTATATTATATATTACAGTAATAAAAACAATCAATATCATGTTCATATTAAAGTCTTAATCTTTGTAAACCATATGAATTTCTTACCAGTGCGTTGAGCTCTTTGATATATCCTCAGAGGTCAAGTCAACCAACACCTGGGAGAAAAACACATAAACATCATTTTTATATATGAATTAATATTTGTTCAAAATTAGTGAGTCAAAACATTTAGATTTAGAACAATGTTATGAATGGCAAAATTATTATTTTGTTTTTATCTCACGAAGATGGGTTAAGAAGTTAATTATTTTATTATTATGTTGTGAAGACTGTTTTTTATTAATGTTATTTATGATGTGAGGGTTGCCACCTTTCCCAGCAGCCCTCTGTGTTTTGACAGAATTCCTCCTCCATTCTTCACGGCCACATCTAGTGTTCTTCTGTGTAACTCCACAAGTGACACGCTGAATTCAAACCTACACAAACGCATGCATGCAACACACAAACACTTCTTTAAAGATGTATTTGTTTTAATTCACTGTAAAATGAGAAGACTTGAGGATAAGAGACTAGAAAAGGTAAAGGAAACTGACGTTTGATCATAGATTGGATTCACTGTTTTCTTCATCGTGTTTGTTTTTCTGCGTCCAGAGCGCCGTTTGTCAGGCAGCAAATACAACCGGACGTATGGATCAGAACCGTTTTCAGTAGAAGAAATCAGATTCCTGCAAACACAAAAATATGAAGACTAAAAACATGTTTTAGAAGCACTGAAATACTTCAGAAGGTCAAAAGTCATACCTGCAGCTGTGTACCACCACAATTAGTTTGTTTCTTTGGGGACTGTGTCTGATGGTTAACTGAATTTCACCCAATGGAGCAAAACCAGGTGAGGCTCCACTGTAAAAATAAATAAATAAAATTAAATATTTTTAACTGTTGCAGTTTTGGAATATGTTCAAACATACTTCTGTAATTGTTGTATTGTCTTCTGGAGCTCCTGGGCGTTGCTGGGGTTAGAGATGTCAGATGCTATGCTGGGAGTCGGCTCTTTGCTGTTTAGGTGTAGCTCGGAGCCAGAGATGGCCAGGTTAGACGTGCTCCGCCCTGATTTAGCCAGGCGGGTAGGTGAGTCCTCTAATGGCCTGCTGTCAATCAGGGGCTCCACCCGCGGGGAGGGTGTTGGGGTCGGTTGGCTTCTGGGTGCCGGTGTCGGCTGCTGGGTTTTGGATGCTGGGGTGGGCTCTGTAACATTGGGCCGCTGAGGAGAGGGGTTGGGGGTCACGTTGGGGCGATGGATCTGAACTGAGGATGGCTGACCTGATACATCCAACTTATCCATAGAGAGAATCTAAAGTATACATATAGACAAATTTGTGTTTGTTACTGACTTTTATATGTATACTAACAGCAAAAGCGACACCTCCTCACTAAGGCCATTAAGGCACCATTTTCACTAAAGCTGCTCTGAAAATATATATCTCTAAAAACATTAAATGAATAAAATTTCATTTTGGTTTTAATTGTTTAATTATTGCCGTGGCCAGTTTAGTTTTTCTCTCATTTAGAGGGCATATTCCTTTTTTTGTTATTGCTTCTTAATTTAAGTTTTAATTTAAGGTTTTACAGTTGAGGAATCAATAGACAATTGAATGGTATAACCCCCTATGTAATATTTCAAAAACTGTGCTTTAAGTAACTATTTTACTTAAATTGTGAAAGGTTTTTTCACACAAAGGGTATGTGAGATGTTGGTGTGTTACCCTAAGTGCCATCTTCATCTTAATCATAGAGCCAGGTCCTGAGTTCCTGAGTGGGAATCGCTGACTGATAGTCATCTGATCCTCCTGCAGCAGCTTTGACAGAGGAAGAGAAAACGTCCCAAGGGAACAATCGTGCTTCTCATCCTTTACCTGCACACACATAAAACATCAGGCTGTAACTCGCAGAGACAATACCATGTTATAAACACTGCTTCTTCCAGATTATATATACTTTCCATGAATAGGGTCCAACTGAGTCAATTTTAATAAATACTTTCATTTCTATGATTTATTTATTTTTCAGAAATAAATAAACACACATAAATAAATAAAACAAACAAACAAACAAAACAATATGGATAGCAGGGCAAAAAATTCAGTCTAAACACAACACTTGGAAGAACAGCTAGTATCATACCAATGTTGGAGTTGTAATTATTGTTACATTTTCCTAAAATAATCAAAAACAGTATTACTCTGCAGTGGTCAAGTCTTTTGCCTTTCAGGAATCAGCTTATATTTTTTTACCAGGTCACAAAACCCCATGACACGCGAGCGCATGTTTGTGCTTTACCTCCACTTCAAGATCTTGACACTTTGGATTGTGGATCAGGAATGTGAAGGCCTCCTCCCAAAGCGGCTCGTTGGTTTTATATCTCGTCTGTAATAAGAAGAGAATGTAAAACATTTAACCATTGTACATTTAGCAACAGTGAAAACACAAAGGTTCTGTATTGGATTTAAAGAGGTCATATGATGCCATTTCAAGTTGTCCTTTCTCTTTGGGGGTGTTACAAGCTGCATAGATAAGATTCCTAAAGCTGCAAAGTCTCAAACTCAAAGAGACATTCTTTATAAAACTTAAGACTTGACCACACCCCCCTTAAAATGACTCATTTAAACACACCCCCACATCTTAAAAGCGCTTTATTTGGCTTTCTGAAAGTAGATGCACCGAGGCATAGAGGAACTATAACAATACTATTTGAATTTTATATTTTTTTTTAAATTAAATCATGTCAACATATTCTGTTACACCAAATACACCGAAAACTGATCTTTAAAATAGCATCATATAACCCCTTCAAAGATTCAAAGTAAAATCTGACTTAAGCAAACAGTAGTTTGCAGTAAAATATTGTTATACAAAAACAGCTAAACATCAACTAATAAGTGTAATGAATTTAAATGTATCCATCTATTTTAATGGAAGGCCTTTTTAAAAAAAGCCTCACAATTTTTCATGTTTAAATGCAAGTTTCTGCAAGGAATAACACAATATGTTATACACTTCTATATTTAAAGATTTTTTCATGTGTGGATCAGTATGTTTACCTTGCTCTCAAAGGATTTGTGTCCCACAGTAAACTGGACGAATGGACTGGGCACACTGGTGACCCTTTTACCGGACTACAGAGCATACAAATAATTATTAACAAAGCTTCCATATTAAAACGCACACAAATAACAATACGCACAAATAACATTTTCAACCTTAGCCAAAATGATTTAAATCAAACTATAACTATACTATAGTGTCATTTCAAACATGTGATAATCTACAGTACATATTTGCACACTAACCATATCATATTTACTCCCATCTAAATCTGTAATACGAGCCACACCTGGCATGCTGTCCATCATCAAAGACAGTTACAGTAGGTAGAAAGCTGAGCAGGCAACACTGTAAATAAATGTTTAATCTATGTGATGATCGTAACATTTAAACATTTCATACGCTGGCATAAGATTGTTTCCTAACTTTATTGATTTTTTTGTTCCAGGTCACATTCAAACTCTTGTTATGATTCAGAGGAACCAAATATAGGTCCTATTTACTTGAATGAGAAAACTGAACTAATTTACAAGACTTAGATTTTTCAATATTTTCAATTTGCACTATAAATCAATATTTAAATAAAACAATTAAGTAAATTCAGCTTCTTTACTTCAAATCATAATATACTAGGCTGGTCTAATCGATGCACTAGATTTTTTTTTCTTTTTTGCTGAGCAATACATGTGAAAATTATTATTGTTAAAACTTGTTGAAATGACTGACCCTGATAATAGACAGCACAGCATGCTCCAGATTTACTCCAGATGTGGTAAGCATTACATTTGGAAATATTCCATTGGATAGAATGTTCAAAATGTTCTAAAATATTTTATTTATTTAAAATATTTTTTCTGAATGCAATGTACTATATTACTATTAGGAAATAAAACCTAAAAACATTTAGGCTATGTAGAATTGGATAACCGTGGTTTATAACTTGCTTGAATTAAATGCAATCAATTCAGAATTAGAAGTATGGGATTCGAAAGCTGGCTGAAGAGAATTAGTCTGTGGCATTCAGAGTCTGAATTGAGTGCCTTTCAGACAGTCAGAAGCACACGCAGGTCTGCATGCGGTTAATCAAAGCACACAAACAGCACACGGTACCTGTAGCAGAAGGATCTTAAGTTGGCAAACAGCTTGCCACGTCTTTCTACATCATTATGTGTGTGTGAGAGAATTGGGAAAAAAACTGGTTGCATTACCTTTATTGCTTTATTGACTGTACCCTTCTTCAGACCTGCATTGTTGAATTCTAAAGGATTGCGCTTATTTCCCCAAGCAGACGAGACACACACACACACACACACAAACAAATACAGGCAGGATTATTAGAAGGATAGCATGCAGAGTTAAATTTATAATTGCACAAAAACACAGACATCCTGGAGTACTCACTCAATCATTCACAACAAAATGAATGATTACGGAATTAATGCATGATTCATTTGATGAAAATGAGAAAGGATGATGCTTCAATGTATTTTATTCGTATGATTCAAAATGATGAAAGGGCCTAGCAGAACGCATCAGCATTTATTTATTTTTTTATTGATTAGTCATGCCTGGGCACATGAGAGGACACAATTCAGGGTGTCAAGAACGGTGATGAAGAAAGAATGATAGAAAGAAACATGACAGAGAAACACAGACAAGGCAATCCAAAGAGAATCAGTCCAACTCACACTTCACTGCAATTCAACCCGCAACAGATCTGATTGCAGAAATATGTCACACAATGTCATGGGCACTGCAGGACACTACAAGCCTGAACTTACTCAAAACGCTTTCAGTGACTGATGACAAATGACAAAATGAGGCATGGGCTGCATACCGCAACAGTTATACAACAGTTATGGACACAATGTGCTGATATTTAATAAAACAGCACTGGAGCTTTTCACACTTTTAATCAGAACCGTTTGCTTTTTGCTTGGAGACTGTTTGATTCTGATTCTGTTTTTGAGTGGAGCTTGTTGTGCAAAGCAAATATGTGCCCCTGGACAACAAAACCGTCGTAAGTGTTAATTTTCCGAAATTAAGATTTATACATGATCTGAAAGCTGAATAAATAAGCTTCCCAGTGATGTATGTTTTGGATGGATGGTGCAATATTTGACCGAGATACAGCTCTATGAAAATCTGGAATCTGAGGGTACAGAAAAATCTAAATGCTGAGAAAATCACTGTTAAAGTGATCATATCAATGCATATTACTGATTAAAAAAATACTTTTAAATATATTTTCGGTAAGAAATTGACTAAATACCTTCATGGAACATGATCTTTACTTACTATCCTAAGGATTTTCGGCAAAAAAGAAAAATCAATAATGTTGACCCATACTATGTATTTTTGGCTATTGCTACAAATATACCCCAGCGACTTAAGACTGGTTTTGTGGTCCAGGGTCACATATAGGCAAATTATTAGGGCTGCACGATGATGACACAAATCATAATTATAGATTATTCCCTTAAAACCAAAATAAGCTACAACAACTAAAATATGAATTGCTTTTCTGTAGTATTAAGCCTTAACTGTGAACAACATGCATACATGGAGTTCTTTAAATAGAAAAGTTCATAGAAAACATAGTTTTGCATAGTGTTGTAATGATGTACTAAAACTAAAATTACACAATCCAAAAACCCAAAAGAACACATCAGAATACCAAAAGTGGATTTTGAATGATTAATTGTCGCTTTGAACGCTTATGTTATTGTGGCATCCATAATTGTAATTGCGTAATTGTAGCAGCCCTGCAAAATAGCTGTCCAATATTATGTCTAGAACAGAACGTTTAATCTGTACGAATAAAGTATAAACTGTTGTATAAAACGTTGCTTGTGTGACATTGCTTAATCATGTGTGTCATACCGTGAAGTGCAGAGAGAGACCCGTTTCATTCAACATGCTTCTAAAACTGACACTACTGCACCTCTGTTACACCCCAAATGCATGCTACTGTTCAACATTACTGTATGTCTGTAAGATTTTTTCCCCAAAGAAGTCTCTTACGCTCATCCAGGATGAATTAATTTGTTAAAACAAGAAACAGCAATGCAGTGAATTTTCAGCAGCATGATTCTTCATGATTTGGTGCTTATTAATATTAAAACAGCTGTGCTACTAAATGTTTGTGCGACTAAACAGTTTGAAACAGAAGGAATTAACTGCATTTATTTGAAACGGAAAGATTTTGTAACATTAAAAAAGTATTTCATGTCAATTCTGATTAATGTAATGAATCTTCACTATATACAATCCTTTATTTTACAACATTGTCCTTTTTTGAGATCATCAATACTGACCAATAACTATTTTATCCTTGTCAAACACTGCTTTATCAACTGATTGAAAAAAAGTTGTGTTTAGTAAACACTTTTGTTATCAATATATATATATATATATATATAATTATTTTATTTTCATTTTTCTGATAACTACTCATAAAAAAAAAACATTATCCTACATAGACACCTCCATTCAGCTATAAGCAATCAGCCAATATTCTTTCTAGTTATGGTTTGATCACTGCCCAATAAAAAAACTTGATCAGCAATATACCCATAACCACAAAACGTCATTTAGCTCTCCAAACAAGGCTGATAACTGTGTTCTGTTGCTGTGTGAACATAGTCAAAATGTTTCCCCTGAAAAACCTCTGACGCTCTATATTCAAATGCCCTCTTTAAAGGAAAGAGTGCACCTTTACAGTAAAAAAAACCAAAAACAACTACATACACAAATACGGCTGCACTAACACCTCTAATGCAGACCATTAATATCTATGCAAAATGCAGTGAGGGACTCTGTAAACACTAACATGCTGACAGACCAAACCGTGACATAAACAAATACAAACAAAACAGTCCTCAGAGTCTGAAGAGAGCATTACAGGAAGATTTTACATGCATAAGGGAAGTTGAGGTGTAACTATGAAACATTTGTAAATGAAACTACCGGCTGTTAATGCAGGTAAAATGCAAGCAGACCAGAGTAATGGAAATGCCAGCAGAGTGACTCACAAACATTGTCCTGTAGAGGGCAGAAGTGTTCTCACAGAACACCAGCCCGGCAGAGCGTCGCTCTCTCAGACACCCACTGCCCACGTGCCCCTCAAAAACACTCTTCACCCAGAGCCACAGGAAACCAGAGCGGGATAACAGAAAGAAACAGAGGATGAAAGGGGAAAAAGGCACGGCAAGGGTAGAAGTAGAAGCGATACCTGATGAAAGAGCGAAGATGGAGCATAGAAAAAAGAAGAAGGAAGCTTGTGTGGGCAAGTATGTGTGTGTGTGTGTGTTAATGCTCACTGGCAGATTTTTGGCTGAGTCCAGATGCACCAACAGTAATGCTGATGACAGCCCATCATTGGCCTGCCCTTTATCTGCTTTAATGCTGCTTAAAACCTGAAAAGCAATATATAAAACATTTATCAGTGCTGGCTCTGTGCTGTGAGGGATCCACATTGTGGGGATTTGCCTTTTTAAAAGAATTAGCTGATGTGATGTGATGTGATGTGATGTCTTGTTTCACATGCAATAATTATAATTATTATTATTATTATTATTATTTTTTGTATTAGTTCATAGAAACGGGAGATTTCAAAATTGAAAGTAGAAAAGTGCAGTTCATATTTTTGATATAGTACATACTATACATATTAAAATTGGGGTCAGCAAATTTTTTTTAAAAAAGCTTTTTATTTAGCAAGAATGCATTAAATTGATCAAATGTGAGCGTTAAACACATTTATAATATAACAAAATAATTATATTTCAAAAGAATACTGTTAATTTAAATGTTCTATTCTCAATATTCTATTCTTTATATTTTCACAAAAATATTAAGCAGCACAACTACTGTTTTCAGCTTTGATAATATCAATAAATGAGCACCAAATCAGCATATTAGAATTATTTCTAAAGGATCATGTCACACACTAAAGACAGGATTAATGATGGTAAACATACAACTATTGGAACCATGCTAACATTCTATTTTTGATCAAATAAATGCAGCCTTAGTGAGCAGAGACTTTTTTAACTCTAAACTTAAAAAAAAAAAAAAAATTACATTTGTTATTTGATCAGTCAAGTTTAACTCATTAACAGGAGTCATATAATAACATCATTTTGATGCGTTTGAGAGGTGTGTTATTTTACCTCATCGAGTTTATCAGGTGTAGGTAGAAGAGAAAGCCATTCAATCTTCAGGTGAAGCTTTCCTGTAGCAACATCATCAAGTACAAACCACTACACACACACACACACACACAAAAACAGTGGATTTATTATATGAAAACAAACATCATTTTAAAAATTTGGACTATAAATTGTATTTCTTACAAAAATAAAGTACTAACAAAAACTATTAACGCACCACAGAAGAAATTATTTCCTACAGGTTCGGAACATCACCATGCTGAGTAAATGATGCCAACTCAATTTTTTTGACTGGACTAATAATTTAATTTTTCCATTCAAGCTTTGACCACATACAAAAATGAAGCTGAACAGATGTAAGACCAAAATGAAAAAAAAAAGAATGATAATTTTTGTACCTCATCTACTTTGTGTTCCTTCTCTAGTTCATCTACCTTGATGGCAATGCTAAAGAATACAGAAGGTTAAAAGTCAAACAATTAACATAAAAACACATCCACAAGGAGTGATTAGATTAATGCACAGCCATTACCTTCCCAAATAATCATCTTGATCATGGTCCTCATCAAAAAGCTCTATCTCCAGATTCTGTCCTTGTTGATTGTACACAAATGCCTAAAACACATATAAACACATTGGGTTGGTAAATAAAAACATATCAGAGAAGGACAGATTTAATCACAAATTAGTCTCTTACCTCATAAACTTCGTTCCATTTAGGATTAACTGTCTCTTTGATGATTTTGGATCTGAAGAGCTGATTACCCAGCTTAATGACACCATATGGGTCTGACTTTCCTTTTATCAGGCCCCCCAGAAATGTGTCCTTCCCTACAAGATCCTGTGCCTCCAGAAAGTGAATCCGAAGAACAGCCTAAAACAGAAACACACATTTGATATAAATATTTTGTTTATATACATGTATGCATGTGTATGTGAAGTGTACGGGTGTGTCACCTTTGGCATGGGGAAGCGGAGTTTGGAAATCTGTGAATCACTTACAAGTGGAATAGATAGTTTGTTTGGCAGCACGAGAAAACTGCATATGATATCCTGAATAATGTTGTCACACAAACCACTGTGAAAGATAGAGAGAACAATGTTAAACACTAGAACAAATCAGTCAAATGCAATAAATTCACTCTATTCACCCAAGTGATATTTTGAATGGCAAGACTACGCTCTACAGACCAGTTTCATTATACGTTTTAGTTAAACTGAGCTTGATAGCTGCAGTCTGCTTGTATCTCCACTGTGTCAAAAACAGCAACCTGATATTCCGCTGAATAACCGTGTACAAAAAAGCAGTTTTTTGGTTGAATGCCCATTCTTTGCATTTATGTTAAGATATGAAGCAAACACATTTTAGTGCCTTTTTGCTTTGACTAAACACACATCTCCTGAAATTTCAGAAACCACAAAATGAACGGTGGTTAAATAATTCATGAACACTCCCAAATTCTGTCAACAAAAATCTGGAAAGCAAGTAGCTTTGTCTCAATTGCTCCCAAAATATAATAGAAAACATATATTGGGATGCTTTTGAGTGTTTTATTAAACGGTACATGTCTTTTGAATAAAAAAAAAAAAATGGAGAGAATTACTGGTTTAATGAAAATTCTGGGTCATAATAGGAATAATAATAATAGGGGAAAAAATACTATAGAAGTCAATGGTGACCTGGTTACAAACTTTCTTCAAAATATCTTCCTTTGTGTTCGGTAGAACGAAGACATTCATAGTTTGAAACTACTTGAGGGTGATTACATGATGACAGGATTTTCTTTTTTGGGTGAACTACTCCTTTAAAGAACTATACTTCCTCCATCCTCCCGCAGCAGATCTCTATTAGTACAATTTTCATTTAAGTACTGCCATTTATAGTTGTTTATAGTCCTTCACACACACTATGTTAATGGATGTATCATTATTTACCAATTAACTTGCATTTCAGCTTGGGGCAGTAGCACATCGGGATTCATTTATTTATTTTTCAGAGATCAAAGAATTCAGTTTGAAATGTGACTCTTCTTTGAGGGTGTGTGTGTGTTTGAGAGAGAGAGAGAGAGAGAGAGAGAGAAAATATAACAAAGAACAAGATCTCTCCACGCCTAAACCACAACACCAGCTCCACCTATGATATAACCATAAAAGGAGAAAACGAGAGAGAAACTCTACATCTGGACACATACACTTCATGTCAGGGGATCACAGGGCGGACTTTAAGATAAAACACACTATTAAGACCCCATCATTTCCCCACCATCAGAAGTGGGCGTAAACATGGATCGTCTGATGTGGTCTGACAGGAAGAGCAGCATTTCTGAGACTGGAGTGAGCGTGTATAATGTTTGCGTGAGAGACTGTTATCTGTGCCACCTCAAAATACAAAATAGGTCATGTGACAGCACGTGTCCATTTCGAAAGTTGCCTTACCCACCACTCTCCAGTTTTATGAAACCGGCATAATACGATTACATGATGATGTGATGCATCACTCACTTTATTCCAGGGATGTCCAGCATATTTGTAAGACCTGTCCAATTTATATCAAGAAACTGGGAGAAAGAAACAGACACATGTAACAATATTTAATACATAATGGTTGTGTATATATATATATATATATATATATATATATAAAATAATAATA
>JAUYWG010000901.1:0-11063 GCA_034779775.1 Enteromius afrohamiltoni | reverse complement strand
AGTTACAGCAAATATGAGCACATATTTAAGTATAATAAAAAATAAGTAATGTAATGTGTGACGTTTATTGACTTTTTTACAATCTAGTTACAGTACATGTCCCTGTTGAAGGTCAGTGAGCTAATTATTTGAAGCAAATATTAGTATTATTTAAGCTAATATTATTTTTTGCTGTAATTACAAAGGTAAAACTTAAAACTATGTTAATAGTTATGCTAATTAATATGTTAATTGAATCTAATTGTAATTGTAAATTAAATGTAAAAATATAATTCAATCAGGTAAGGTTTGAGCATGTCAAGGTTTTTTTTTTTTTCATCCCTGATACAGAACGCTTTCATTAGCAAAGAAATGTAAGAGCATGGCCATGATTCGCCAATGTTAGTGATGTTAGAACAGATTAGATTATGGATATACATAACTTAATTGATAGCAACGGAACACTGTCGCGCTCAAACACAAATGTAACGTTATGGGGTGTAACTGTGGTTGCGCAAAATAATGATTTTACTTGTTATTTAAGCAAAAAAAACTTTCCGATGGACGCGGGAAGCGAACCCAGGTCGCCCATGTGCTGACTCTGTAACCACAAGACCACAGTTCAATGTACTAACCAATGCTACAATTTACTTGACTTAAAGATGAAACTTAAGCCCAAAAAAAACTTTTGGTACTAATGTCGGGTGCTAGACAAGTATCTACTTGTCACAAATTTTTAACAATTATCCCGGATAACTCAACCACACAATACCACAGATCCACTCTGGGTCTCAAAATTCTTGCACGACGTAAATGTAATTCTCTTTGAATTAAAACAGCCTCTTCATGTATGGGATCCTCCCAAAAAAGACGAACCATTCTTTTAACTTTCTTCTCTGTTTGTATCCGAAATGTGGGCATTGAATGACTAAGGCTAAGGTGAGAAATACCGCTGCATCTTTAAAAAAGGGGAGGAGACCGACAGAAACTCAGAGTTTAGAGAATAAAACCTGCTCCCGACCAGGTTAGGTTCAGAGAGTAAGTTACCACGGTAACTGACTCTGAGTAATAGTTACCTCTCTTTCAGAAACAGGCTTGAGTTACCCTGCTTTCTCGGGTTTGACAAACCTGTCTTTTTGAAACGGAAAACCCAGAGTTTCCCTTATCTCAGGTTTAACAAACTCAGAGTTTTCACTTAACCTCCTTTCTGAAATAGGCCCCTGGTCACATATTATTGTAGCACAGTTTCTGCTGTATATAAAAACAATTATGTGTTGGTCAATAGTATGTTATAAGTAGTTGAAATAATCACAAATATCAGAGCATGTCCAAACATCTCAGGGACCCCAATAGTTGTGTTGTTATTGTATGTGTATACAAATTAAAGTAGACCCTTCACAGATTCGATTGATGTATTGCTCTTATCTGTACATTCAAAACACAAAATTAAAGTGTGCAATTTAAGATCTTATTGGCGTCATCAGGAGAAACCCCCCTTAAAAGCATGTATGCGTTTGCCGACCCCAGAGGGTTTTAATGTCAGTGGTTCTCAACCCTTGTCCTCGCGCCCCCCTGCTCTGCATGTTTTGTATCTCTCTCTTTGTTAACACACTTTATTCCGATAATCAGTTCATTAGAAGAGAGCTCCGTGCATGAGCTGTGTTCCAATTGACATGGTCTCTACACAGTGTCCGATAAAGTTACTTCACTTCGGAACATTCATTCACGGGTTTGCACTGTAAATAAGTGAATATGATTTAAATTATGTCTCGCATACTTAAATGCACTTTGAATGGAACATATAAATTCACTTCGAACTGGAATCATGGCGGAATATTCGGTGATGTCCACTTCGCAGTACGCATACGTTCGAACAGAACAAATGACAAAAGAAACATACGAAATGCACAGAGAGCGCAAGGAGAGTAAGACGATTATCAGAACCAGGTGTGTTGACAAGGAGAGAGAAGCAAAATATGCAGAGCAGGGGGACGGGAGGACCAGGGTTGAGAACCACTGCTCTAGTGGAATGGGCACTTACACCTATAGGGTAACTTAATGTCAGATAATTTCTGCTGATCAATTAGCCAACTTTAAGGGAATGATTTGCTGTGGTAGCTGCTACATAAACTAATTGTGGGAGGGGTGCGCCCCTTGTCAGTTAGCAGAAAGTCATGCAGAACATCAGCGACGAAAGACTAACCATTTAAGGCGGTAAGGGCATCTTGTAGGCTATTAAGTTCTAAAACTTATGGTTAACTGGATGCAATTTAAGGTTTTGTTTTTCCTTTCTTAATGTTTTGCAACTGGGAAAGTTCTTGGGTATCATTTGTGAGAATCCCATTATGTGGAAGTTTGAAGTTTAGACTTCCATTCACTCTTGTGGTTCTTTAAGTAATCATTTTGAAAATTGATGTCTCTTTCTTTATTTTCTTTCAATGCCAGAGATATTTGTGATATCTTAAAGAGAAAAGCATTATTTTTGTATTGCAGAGAAGAATGTAGATTTTTGTTTAATTCAGGAAACGGATGCATGTTGTTCAGATACTGTGTTTCGGAAAAATCAACGGGGAAAAAAGATTTGGTTGTCATATTTATACATTTACATATACATATACAATGTATATACATTTGTTTATTTTATTAGAAAAAGAAATTACGTAAATCCATATACGTAAGAAAAAGTGGGCTGGGTGTAAACCAAAATTGTCTAATTTTAAAATGTATGTAAATCTCCTGGAACAAACAAAAAAGCACTGAAAACATGTAATGCTCTAAAATTATTGAAATTTATGTAATGTAATTTCTTTTCTTTTTTTCCACCTTTTCTATTTTGCTTCTTCTTTTTCTCTGACAGCTAATGTTAATTTGACATGAATATGTAATACCTCTTGTTCTTGTGGCACTGAATTAATACAATAAAATAAATAAACAAATAAATACCTAGATGCCTCATTGGCCACTTTGACAATACGCCTGCCATCTTTATCTGGGGAAGACTGCTTTAAAAACAAATGTTTGTGAATGGAGGATCTGGGTTTTTTTTGGATCAAATCACGAAAACGTTTACATTTATCAGCCGATTTTAGTGGTTTGTGATATGCATGGACTTAAAAATAACTCTGCCTCCAGTTATTTAGTCAGGCTTGAAAAACTGTTAATTTTTTTAAAAAGAAATTATGAAAGCTCACACTCCTGTTGATTTTGTTTGTTTGTTAACAATTGTAACATTAATGTAGGCTAGTATAACTGTAATATATTCATGTCATTTTAATGTATATTACATTAAATTAAGTTTTTTTTTCATTGCTTTCTCTGCCTTTAACCCCAACATTTTAGCCTTGTGCCTCAGGTCAGAACACAGCTCATTCCCTTTGAAATACTGGGGGAAAAAATGTAAATAATACACCTTTAAGTAATAATTTTCCATCATCATCAAAAATTGAAACAAAATCAGTGAATATAAATCAAACAGTGACAGTCTGCTTGTCTGCTTCCTATTTACATGACACTCTAGATATAAACTCCACAACAAACATAAACGAATGTGTAATGAAGTGCTGGAGTGTGGATCCATGTGCAATAGTTTAATGGCGTGGTCAGACAGGCAAGGTTCGGTACACAAAAGCAACAGTTCTATCGTAGGGCAGGCAAACTCAGAGTCGGAAAACAGGCGGTGAATCAAGACAGGCGGCAAGAATCGGAAAATCAAAGACAAGCGATAAATCAAACACGGATAAACAATACAATAAACACTGGAAAACGCTCAGAAACAATGGCCGAGGCAAATCGAGACTTCGCGAGGAAATAAGGCAAAAGTCCGGCCTTTTATTCTGTCTATTTTGGCGCGAACCCAAAACAGGAAGCGCCGAGGTGCGTGGGCAAAAGAGCCCGGGCGGAAAAGTCAGTACTCAGGCGATGGTTCCCACTGCGGCTGTTCGGTGAGGGCCACAGAGGAGCGATCTGTGACAGAGCCCCCCCCTGCAAGCGGCTCCCGAAGTGAGCCCTGACGCGACATCGGGGCCTCCCACGAGGTCTGAGAGCCGGTTTCTCTGGGTGGTCCCGGTGGAAACGCTCGGTGAGCGAGGAGTCCAGGATATCTTGGGCGTTGACCCAGGACCTCTCCTCCAGACTGAAGCCCTCCTAGTCAATAAGGTACTGGAGGTTCCGCCCCCGACGTCTCGAGTTCAGGATCTCGTGAACTTGGTAGATGTCATTGTCCTGGAGCAAGGGAGGGGCCTCGGGTATCGCCTCCTCGTCCTGGTCCCCCTCTCCGGCAGGAGCGACAGCGTGCTTTAACAAAGAAGTATGAAAAGTGGGTGAGATACGATAATTCTGAGGAAGATCCAAACGATAAGATACAGGTGTAATTTGTCTTAAAATCTTGAAAGGACCCACGTGCCTCGGGCTGAGTTTGCGACAGGGCAGGCGGAGACGGAGGTCTCTGGTGGAGAGCCAGACCCACTGTCCAGGTTCGTAAGCACGTGCACGGCCTCCCAGGTCTGGTCGCTCCGTCGGAGCCAATCTACGGTGGGGAGATCGGTGGGTTCACCCGACCAGGGGAAGAGTGGCGGCTGAAAGCCCAGTACGCATTGGATAGCTTGTTTCCTTAGGGAATTTTGTGCGTACTCGGCCCAGAGGATGAACTGGCTCCAGTCCTCCTGGTTATTGTGGCAGTAGGTGCGGAGGAATCTGGTGAACTCCTGGTTTAGGCGCTCGACTTGACCGTTCGACTCAGGGTGATAGCCCGACGTCAGGCTGACGTTGATGTTCAGCTGAGCGCAGAACGCCTTCCATACCCGAGAGGTGAATTGGGTACCCCTGTCCGAGACAATGTCCTTCGGTAGACCGTAGTAGCGGAAGACATGTTCCATGATCAACTGTGCGGTCTCCCAGGCAGTGGGTAACTTGGGCAGGGGTATAAGCCGGCAGGCCTTGGAGAAGCGGTCTACGACACTGAGGATGGTAGTGTGGTGGTTCGAGGGAGGTAAGTCCGTGACAAAGTCCACCGCAATGTGAGACCAGGGCCGCTGGGGAATAGGCAGAGGGTGCAGGAGCCCGGCGGGACGCTGGTGGGAGGTCTTGGCCATCTGGCAGGGTGTGCACCGGGAGATGAACGTCCGCACGTCGGCAGCTAGAGAGTCCCACCAGAACTGGTTAGTAAGGAGTTCAGTAGTGGCCAGAATGCCCGGGTGACCTGCGCTGGGGCTCTCGTGGACCAGGTGCAGGAGCCGGTCCCGAAGAAGCAGGGGCACGTAAGTGCGTTCTGCAGGGCATTCAGGCGGAGCGGGTTCTTGGAGTTGTGCCACTCTGATCTCCTCCATAATGTCCCACTGCACGAGGGCGAGTATGATCGCAGAAGGTAGGATGGGCTCAGGATCGGAGGTTTGGAGGGCGTGATCGTGCAGGCGAGACAGGGCATCCGCCTTACTGTTCTTGGACCCTGGGCGGTAGGTTATCTTAAATTGGAACCTCGTGAAGAAGAGGGACCAGCGGGCCTGGCGGGCGTTTAATCTCTTGGCCGTCCTCAGATATTCCAGGTTGCGGTGGTCCGTGAGTATCAGAAATAGCTCTGTGGCCCCCTCTAGCCAGTGACGCCATTCATCCAGAGCAGACTTCATGGCGAGAAGCTCTCGGTCTCCCATGTCGTAATTACGTTCCGCCTGAGTCAGCTTCCTGGGGAAGTAGGCGCAAGGGTTGAGCTTTTCGGGTAAACCCTGACGCTGAGAAAAAATGGCCCCCCCGCCGGTGTTGGAGGCATCAACCTCCACGATGAATGGTCGGCTGGGGTCTGGATGATGAAGGATGGGAGCTGAGGTGAACTTGTGCTTTAAGTCGAACCCCAGGGAGCGCTGTAATTCCTTCAGAGTATGAGGACGCGGCCAGTTCACCACTGCCGCCACTTTGGTCTCATCCATGGCGACCCCGTCTCGGCTGATGATATAACCCAGGAAAGAGACGCAGGTCTGGTGAAACTCGCACTTGCTGGCCTTGGCGTATAGGTGATGGTCAATGAGCCGTTGCTGTACAGAGCGAACATGCTGGATGTGAGTGGGGAGGTCCTCGGAGTATATGAGGATATCATCAATGTAAACGATAACATAGGAATGCAGCATGTCCCTGAAGATCTCATTGACCAAAGCCTGAAACACGGAGGGGCTATTGGACAGCCCAAATGGCATCACAAGATACTCGTAGTGCCCTGTTGTTGTTGAGAATGCCGTTTTCCACTCATCCCCCTCCCGGATGCGTACCAGGTTGTAGGTGCTGCGCAAGTCCAGCTTGGTGAAGTAGCGAGCGGAGCGGTTCCACAGCTGCGTGTACTAGGGGCAGAGGATAGCGGTACTTCACAGTCACTTCATTCAAAGCTCTGTAGTCAATACAGGGCCGGAGGCCCCCGTCTTTCTTCTTGACAAAGAAGAAGCCGGCCGAAGCAGGTGAGGTGGATGATCGTATGAACCCCTTGGCCAGCTCTTCCTTGATGTACTGAGACATACACTCCGTTTCGGGCTGAGACAGAGGGAAGACCCTTCCGCGTGGAATCACAGCGCCAGGAAGGAGCTCAATAGCGCAGTCCAGAGAGCGATGGGGAGGAAGCTGGGTGGCCTTAACCTTGCTGAAGGCGATGCAGAGGTCTTGATACTCCAGGGGCAGGCTGCGGAGCTCGGGGTCCTTCTCTGGCTGGAGGCGTAACTGACTGATCTGGCGGGGGCTTGGCTTGAGGCAGTCCTGGATGCAGTGTGTGGACCAGCGCACCACCTGGTGCTCCTTCCAGGAGATGTGTGGGTCATGGAGTTCTAGCCAGGGGAGACCGAGGATGACTGGGTGCTCAGGTGAGTGAATCGTGTACAGCTGGATGATTTCCTGGTGCAGGGGGCTGGTGCTGAGGGTGATGGGTGCCGTCTGTGTGGTTACAGTGCCGGTTCCGATGGGCCGGCCGTTGAGGGCTGCCACAGCCACGTTGGGGGTACATGCAACGAGAGGAAGATGGTGATCAGTGGCGAACTGTTGGTCAATAAAGTTTCCCGCAGCCCCCGAGTCCAAGAAAGCCCTGGTAGCCAGGGTCCTTCCATGCACAAATATCTCTACATCCAACTTCATAGCAAAATCAACTGAAAGTGCGCTCACCCGATAAGTACGAGGTCTAGCAGGTCTCACAGGGCAGGCGGCACGGAGATGACCAGACTTCCCGCAGTACAGACACAGACCCAGTTCCATCCTGCGATCGCGTTCCTCCTGCGTGATCCGTGTGGCCCCGATCTGCATGGGTTCGGCCGGAGGAGGTTCAAGGACGTATGAGGGTGTGGACGGCTGTCGGCGCGGCTTTCGTGAGCGTAGGTGCTGGTCCGTTCTAATGGCCAATTCCATGAACTGGGTGAGACCCATCTCCTCTCCCTTGCATACCAGCTTCGCCTGTAGTTCCTCCCTTAGGCCCCAGCGTTATAGAGAATACAACGGATCGCTGTCCCAACCCGTTTGGGCTGCGAGAGTGCGGAACTGCATCGTGTAATCCGAGGCCGACAGATTCCCTTGTTTAAGTCCGAGGAGCTCCTCCTTAGCGTCCCTTCTGTCAATGGAATGATCAAAAACCTTGCGGAACTGCCGGAGGAAACTTTGATAAGATGCGGCGGCCCTCCCACAAGGCCGTAACCCAGTCCAGGGCCTTTCCAGTGAGTAGAGAACAAACAAGCGATACCTTCGCGTCATCCTCTGTGAAAGATGCGGCTTGGGACTTCATATAAATGTTGCATTGCAGTAGAAATCCCTTGCATTTTCCCGGAGCCCCGCTGTACTTCTCAGGCAGTGTGAGACACGCCGGGATGGCGTGGCGGGTGATGGCCAGCGGAGGAGCAGCTGGAGCCGGCTCGGCGAGCCTACTCTGAGCCGTGGTCGCAGCGGTGAGGGCCTGGATTGAGCTAACTAGCTCCGCGGTGAGCGACGTGAGCTTCTCCAGCTGTTGACGGTGGGAGAGCAGCTCCGAGGCTTGACGGCTCACCTCGTCGATTACTTGTCTCATGGTTGCTGGATCCTTGCTTGGCGAAGTCTTCTGTAATGAAGCGCTGGAGTCGTGTGGATCCATGTGCAATAGTTTAATGGCGTGGTCAGACAGGCAAGGTTCGGTACACAAAAGCAACAGTTCTATCGTAGGGCAGACAAACTCAAGACATCATGACAAAATCAAGACAGGCAGCAAGAATCGGAAATCAAAGACAAGCAATAAATCAAACATGGGTAAACAATACAATAAACACTGGAAAACGCTCAGAAAAGATGGCTGAGGCAAATCGAGACTTCGCGAGGAAATAAGGCAAAAGTCCGGCCTTTTATTCTGTCTATTTGCACAGTAAAATTGTAAATGTGATATATGATAATAAAACGTATATAGTACTGGTTGTAGTAAGGTAATAAAATACTGTACAACAGTACAATAACACAAGTGCTATTATAAATCTATTATAAGTACAATACCATATAAATGAATAACAATAGATAAATAAAAGCAAACAGAATGTAATATCAAAGATGAAATAATACGGAATAAATAATGAAGAATAAATATAGAAGATTAAAAGTAAATTAATTAATAGTGAAAAGGCCGTGGTAGTATCGTTTTGGAAATGCAGAACTGGCTTTCTTCAGAATTTGTTTAAGGCTTGTGTGCTCCTGTTTGCAACTGGCTGAAAACGAAAAAATATATATAATCAGTACAGAATTTTATGATAAGCTATCAAATTCTTATAATCGAGTGATCTTTGTAAATTAGTAGTGAAATTAAAGAGAGATGCTTTAGCTCTCTAATACTACGGTGACCGGGAGGGGACGTCTTCGGTTCACTTATGCTAGGTAGGTACTACATTTACAATAAAACGTACTGCCCAACCGTTAAAAAGTTTGTTCTATATAGTATAAATGTGGATATTATGAATGGAATTCGGACGTACTACATCCGCCATATTGATGTTGTCACGTGTCATGCATCGTCACAACGGCGCAAAATTTTTTACTTTCAATAAGTAGTCAGTTTATTTAGATTGTGTTAAACAAATGTAATTTAATCACAATAAACAAAGTTTTTTTCCTGAGGTACTTACACTTGAAATGAGCAGCATCTCCACTTTATGACGCCTCCTCTCCCGGAGCCTCATGGGATAGGAACGTGTCCATGGTATGCGTACTACAGAATCCGGGCGGAAGCCGTAGGTCATCCGGGTTCTTCTCGCCTACTGAATTTCGAATACTATGAATTCGGACATACTACTCGCCTCGCATACTGTTTTTTGCTTACTTTATAGTAGGGAAGTAAGCGATTTCAGACGCAGTTTAAAAATTTGAATTAAATACATTTTATTTTACTCAGCGAATGAATAATTATTAATAATGGGGTTAGTGCAGCTGTTGAATTATCTTTTTCATTGAGGAATGAATCATTCACGCATTTATATTTGCAAATGAAAACACAACAGGCTTATTTATCATAAACAGTCTACAATCATAAAGGATACTAGCAATAACTATACAAAACGTTAATAATGTATACACCTATACTCCTGAAATAAATATTAAAATATAGCCCTAACAAGGTTATATAATAGAAGAAGAAAAATATACAAATAGTAAATTAAATGTTTAATGTAATAAACATTTTTTAAACATCTCTGATAATCCCAGGTTGCTGTGGTCACGCAGGTTTGTTTATGCAATAAATTCGTGGCCACAAGAAAAATATGTAGTTCCCTCACCATTGCATCTCGAGGCCATGACATAAGGATGTCGTTACCTCGACAAAACGATTGTGTAGTATGGAAACCCAATTTGCTTGTCAATGGAATCTTGTCACATCACGTGTAGTTAGGACACTGTGTTAGACTTAAATTAGCCATACAATTGTTTATTCATTACGGGCACTTTGCACTACCTGATTTACACATATGCTTGTTTGTTTACATTGGTTTTGCTTTATTGATTTAATTTTCATGCATAATTGCTACATGTGGTAGTTGACATAAAATTTACAGTAGGCCTATGGAAGTTTCAAATTATAATTAAAAATTTAAACGAAGAAACTGAGTCCATTTGGTAATAACATAACATTTCTAAAGGAAATCCTATTTTCAGGTCACTGCATTTTGTCAAGAAAATGAGCACAATTATGAAGCTCCAAACATGCAAAACAAAAAATGTGGCAAAGCAACATGGACTGTAATATTTGAGGATTCTGTGGATAAAGACACACTTCGTTCTCTGAAACCACTGCAGTCCTCTCCACCTGCACCATCTTTCAAAGTTGTGCAGCGAAAGCAAAGAGTTGTTTGCCTCATCCTTGATGTCTCCGGAAGCATGGGAGTATGTCATAAACAATTTTGCCTGAAAACACAGATGCTACCATGACACAATTTTCTTATTTCCAGTGCTTTGAAATAAGTACAATAAACACCTGTTAAAAAAATAAAAAATAAAACTCACCCATTTTCTAGGGCTCCAGAATTCTTCAACTGCAGCAGGCTGCCACACATTTCATTCAGAACATCGTTGAGGATCAAGCGAATGTTGGGATTGTAACCTTTAGTTCTACTGCTTCTATTTTGAGCCCCTTGATTACTATTGACAGTGACACCACAAGAGAGAATCTTATTAAATTGTTGCCAAAAGTAGCAGGTGGATCAACAAACATGTGTAATGGCCTCAATCTAGGCTTACAGGTGCCATATTAATTTTATATTAGTTATTATATTTTGTATGATTTTGACATATGAAGTATGTAGTGTTTGTGTTACGTCAGTGATCTTTTTAATTTTTTTTAGGTACTCCAAGCAGACAATGGTGATGCATTAGGAGATGAACTCACTTTTCTGACTGATGGTCAGGCAACAGACAACATTACTCTTTGTGTTCCATCTGCAATAAAAAGTGGTGCCATTATACACACACTAGCTTTAGGTAACAGAGCAGATCCTGCACTGACAGAAATGGCTAACAAAACTGGTAAGTGATATCAGCACGAATAATAACGTCTCTAGGTTATGTATATAACCCTAGTTCCTTGAAGGAACGAGACGCTGCGTCGACGAGACGCTATGGGAACG
>JAUYWG010000899.1:0-11067 GCA_034779775.1 Enteromius afrohamiltoni | reverse complement strand
ACTTCAGTTGTGTGTAATGAATCTAAAATATATGAAAGTCTAATGTTTATCAGTACATTACAAAAAATAATGAACTTCATCACATTATGCTAAATTTTTTTAAAGGACCTGAATTTTACTATTGTTAAAATGCTACTTGTAATGAGTTACTAAAGTGTTACCGGTTTTACTATTTTAGATGAAATTTTCATAGTACGTCAGTTAAAGAAATTGCACATTTTACAGGTTTATATTTGCAGTCACATTGCTATATGATATTTAGCGATTACACAATGCCGTTTTGAATCAATTAACAGCCCTTGCAATATTTATTGCAAATAAAAATATCAGGCTGATTTAATTTACATTTAACATCAGGAGAAAAAATACTGCCCAGGAATTTAAGGAAATCTAGTAATATAGCCAAAGGCCAAGTTCAATACAAAATGAGTTATATCTATTAGTCCATATCTATTACGGTCAAGGTAAGTCAGTATTCAGACATGTGCATCATATGCCTTCGGTAATCTGTTGTTTTACCAAGGTTTACCAGTTTCATCTTGGAAAGAAACAGAAATAAGACTGGCTTTTAATGCTGTAGTCATGCTCTCGGGAGAATTCACACAACACTCTGAGTCAAAAATACCCGCTCTCTGTAATTGGCATTTGGAGTCAAACCAAAGTTCTAGTAGCATTCAAACTTTTTTTGATCAACACATTCCTCTCGCTCATCTCTGGTGTCATAGCAACCCTTGTCCTTGCCATGGGCTTGGTTTGATGTGCTGTATTATCAGTAGTATATTTAGTTTTTTTATTAGCACAGCTCTGGAAAGAAACGGTAGGCTATTCTCTCATGCCGTTAAGCTTTAAATATTTCACAGGTGGTGGGGAATACCCTTTGTTTTCTGAAACACAAGTTATAAAGATTGCAGTGCCAAATTAGCAGCGCATTAAATCCACATTTCGCACATTTCCACATAAAATAAGGATACATACTCAAGATGTGGTAATGCCATATCTCGGTCTGTCTGAAGAGACAGACAGTGAGATGACTTAAACCTGTGTGCAGAGCTCCTTCAGATGAGCCCCCTGACTGAGAAATTCTTTATGGGGAACACAGGGGGGCTCGAACGGCACTTATTATTAAAAGAAATGAATAATGAAATCTGTGATTCAGTGCAGATGGAGAAAATCTCTCAATTAGTGTTGTTCTAATAGCAGTAAGGGGAAAAAGACAGAGTGAGCAAGGCTGGAGGGAGGCAAGTAGGGAGTACAGAGAGAAAAAAGGAGAAAAGAAGGTTTAGTAGGGGAGAGACTTGAGAAATGGAAACACAAAAGAGACATTAAAAAAGACTAGAAAAATCATTGTTTAATTACACTAAACTGCTCTTGTGTGTAAACTAATAGTCCCTTGTGATAAATATTATGCTCATTCTCTCTATCTTTTGCCTCTCTCTCCGAGGCACAGGACAATTTCAGCTTATTTTACAACCAATTACAGAGGATTAATCTATTCTTCCAGAGAGCAGCTCTAAAGAGAGGAGCATGACTATGTGCCTTATATCAGAGAATGGAAACAGGTCAGTGAAGTACTAGAACAACTAGAACTTTTTGAACAATTACAGCCAATGACACCATTCTGAAACTGCAGTCTTAACCTTATATAGTGTTTATTTAAACAAAACTGCAACAAAACATGATTTTTTTCATTATTTGTGGTTCCAAACCTGCATGCTATCATTTTCCTAATTTTGACACTTCTAATGATGTAGAAATCCACACTTATCTCTTGTTAATTTGGAGACATAATAATTTATGAGCCCATTGATCAGGACATTCTCTAACACATCACCAATCAATAAATTTTGCTGATACACTTATCACAGCCTGCTCCTGCACATGCCCTTTCATTGCTGACCATTGCTTTTGAAAATGTGCTTCGACGACTTTGAAGACATGAGCTCCAGGGCTTTCCACTGACTCTGATGTCTCTATAGTGGTTACACATGAGATCAAATTAATTTTGGTTAAATCTAATCAATCTTTTTTATTACTTGTTCCTGAGCAAATAGCTCTGACTAAGTGCAAAACGTCATGTTATATTATATTGTACATTTGACTGAATTGTCTAGCAACTTTTATGATGGCTGTTGTTGTTTATTTATTTATTTTTTTCAATAATATAAATAATAGTAGTATTCTAGTATTTATTTAGTATTGAGGATGGTAATTGTAGTTACATTGTTCTGCCAAAAACAAAGAGACTTTAATATTGAAAGAAAGTGAAACATGGTGGTAAACAAGGAATTTATTTTTACTTTCATCAAAAGCTTGTAAGCAGTGCTGTCATCGGAAATCACCCCTAGCAAAGAAAGGACAGTACGACAAATATAGCTTTCCCCAGTTGACATTTAAACTCATGTTGTATTGTGAATATGAGACTCAGCTAAAGAACTAATGATGTACTGTATCAGAAGTAAGAAATCATACTAGCTTAGTCCATCTCATTCTACTTTAAGGCGGGTGTACACTGTGCGTTTTTTGAGGTCATACGAGCTCGCATGGAATTTTTTGGTTATCGGAGGAAATCGACTCTTTTCGTATGGTCGGGGCTCGTATGTTGTGTGAGAAATTACGAGACTTTTGGACTGTCGAGAAAGAGGACAAACTTGCTGAACTCTGGCAAGAACAGCGAGTGCTGTATGATATACCGAGCAGCATTTAAATGAATAAATAGTAATAATCCATAAAAAAAGAACTGTCAATTCTCTGCCCTTCAGCCAAAATCTTTGCCATGCCCTTTGTTTTCTTTTCTTTTTGTTTTTTTACAAGCCATTTGCTGCCACAAAGAAAAGGATCTCTTCCTCAGAGTCCATGTTTTTGCTGCTTAACTTTGTGAATGTGATTGCCTCGGAAATCGGCAGGTTTTAAAATCGTGCCGTGTACCACTGCTTCCGTAAACAAAGTCACTCGTGACGGGTCTGTGGCCATACGGTGTTCTGACTGTCCGAATTCACACCGTGTACAGCCGTCTTAAGACAATGAGCATTTAATACAGTAATTCAATAAAAAACAATTTTGTCAAGCAACTCAACGTTCCTTCATTGTTAGTTTTTAAGGTCACATTTTCGAATTAATAATGAAGGCTTAGGCTGTTAAAAGGAAATAATGTTTTTAAAGACACTCCATTGCTGTTTCTTATGTATTTACATACTCGTTGGACTGTTGTATAAATGCAATATCACATTCATAGCTGTGCAACATGTCTGTATATCAGCATGCTGTGGTTACCTACCACAGCTGCAGTGCTACCCGTGTGATATTGCTCAGGTATGATTTTATTTGTTTAAAGTATGAGTTTTTATTGTGTGACTTTGCAAACTTGTTGCAAACTAACTTATATCTCACAATGTTCTTTTAAATCTTACATCTTGGGACTTTTGCACATTTATATCTCTCAGTTTATTTAGAGATAAACATACTGTACTTCCATTGTTTTAAATTATATATTTACTTTTTAAGAATCTTAATATCAGTGCCAAATGAAGAGGAGAAGAATGAAGCAAAGCCTATACAATAATTGAACTACTTCTTCCCCGTTTCTGTTTATCTTGTAAATTTCGAGGGTTTGTACTGAGTACACAAAAAGGGAGGAAGGAGGCGTATGATTTATGGCTAAATTGGACCCAATTCAAAAACTTCTCTCCCTTCAACACATTTAAGGCTGATTAATTTGATTAGAGAGGTGTGATGTCTGTGTATGTCTAACACGTTTGGACTACAGCTCCCAGTGTTGCTATAGCGACAGTGCTGTGTGGCCAGATGCTATGAAAAGATGAGGAGAAGGATCTGAGTCTTAAACAAACATTACCATGAGGAAGATTAGAGACACACTTGCAAACACAAAGGCACAAAACAGAAAAATAATTACTTGTTAACTCAGAGTAATTGTACACTCAGAAACACAACGTTTTAACTAAGTGAACTCACACTTACACAAAAACTCACATGACTAATGAACAGGTTGCAATTAGAGCATCATTAAAGATGAAGAACATAACACGTATAAAAATGTAGTTTTTATATATGGGTTATTTAGGTTATTAAGCTAGATATTTATAAATCTAAAAAGATATTACATTTACAGTATAACAACACAATGATAATAATGAATTTTTTCAGAATAATTAAAGTACACAAAGACAGACATATATATATATATATATATATATATATATATACCCTAGACACATCCAGATTATGAAGCATAAGCATTTTTCATCACTTTAGAACACATGTAATTATAACTGCAAGCAGCAATATGCAGGATCCAAAATGAACAAACAGAGGTAGAAAATGATGTGACACAGCTGACATCAAAGTTCAAAATGAGCATTCTAAAGACAACACATTTAAAGACAATTTTGAACCTGAGGTACAGTATTACAGGGCAATGTGCAGAAATTCATATTGATTCAGGCCCCAAAGTATGTTTTGCCAAAAACATGGTTTCGGGAGGAATGTGAACGTAGTAATCACCCGCGGCTGGCAGCCGATTTCCTAATCAAGTACACCCAATCATACCCCTTTCCCTTTACTATAAAATACCCCAGTTTCCTTGTTTCCACATCTCGCCTTGATCGTATCCCTCCTCCTCCCCTTCTCCACCTTTTTTCCCCTTATCCCACACAGGGGGGACAGACGGCGAACGAGCCAAGCACCGAACCCTCACCCTCACTAGGGTTACATTATTACATGAGTATTACTTATTAAAAACCTTTTTTTTTTTAATTAATTACATCGACTGGTAGAGAATAGCAATAGGAACAGCAAGGTTGTAATTGTGATGCCCACATAACAGATTATAAACGTGTATAAACATGACCAACTGTACATATATTGCCATTCAAAAGTTTGGGGTCAATAAGATTTTACTTCAATCTTGTTAAAAAAAAAACAATTTAGTATGTTTTATATATATTTAAACGTTGCTTTTACATTTTCTTAACCAATTCTGAAAAGAAAAGCTCCAATAAAAATATTAACCACAATTTTTTTTAAACTGATAATAATAAGAAATGTTACATTATCAGTAAATTAACATATTATAATGATTTCTGAAGGATTATGCGACAATGAAGACTGGAGTAATAGCTGAAAATTGCCAGGAATTAAATTATGTTTTTAAATATTAAAACAGAAAATGTTTTTTGTTTAATTGCAGTAATATTTGACAATATTACTGTAAAATAAAATAAAATAAATGCAGCATTAGTAAGCATAAGAGGCATCTTTCAAAAACATTAAAATTATTTATATGTTTTATTGCATTTAATATAGAATTAATTCCATGACACACCTTAAGTATAAGTGCGGGCTGATGAAAATCCACCATGGAAAAACAGTGATGACTGTTAAAAATGAAAAAGAGAGCAGTCACGGCAATCTGGAACTTCATGCTGAGTGTAGTGGGCGTATCTGCTTTCCATTGAACTCCATGGGACTTTGAGTATCTGAAATCTGAACAAGACCAATACATGCCAGAACACCCTGAAGCTTCCTCCCAAATCTATTGATTCCAGCTCAGTTTCCAAAAAGCTCTATTTTTAGAAACTCTAAAGGAGCATTAAACAAACACTATAGCATTGAAAGCATCAAAACAAGGTTCAGAGGCAACCTGAGCCACATTAGTATAAAGGTTAGCAGTCCTACAATAGTCTAAACGAATACACATACTGTAATTAAATAGAGTCCACTGATTCATTACAGCAATTAAAGGCTAATTCATACTGCCACAACAAATGTCTACAAATTCCAATGCTTGTAGGGCTTTGTTGGACCAATGTGTTTGCTATCATTTTGACAATGGAGAATGTCAAACAGAGATGTGTAATTTTTTTTTATAATGTTTTTCTACTCTTCATCGCAGCCAGAATATAGAATATGTTTACGTGTGCTGTATCTCATATTGTCTCTCTTCGAAACAACAGACACATCTGGTCTAATGCAATACTCACACACACATACATATATCAGGCCCATCAGCTGCTGTTTTTCAACCGTATCTCTCAAGGCCGTTTGCTCTCTCTTCATCTTCAAGGACGGATTCACCTTTGCACACCACAGCAGTGTTCTCTCTCTGTGTCTCTGTTTGTTGTACTAATGAAATAACACTTTTTCCTCTTTAAAACCCTCAGACGATTTTCTTTTTCCACCCTTATAAAGAGATAGAGAGTCAAAGTGAGAGCTTGTATTTCGTGGCAGACCAATTTCAGGTGGCTTGTAGTCATCTAAAGGCTGTTTTCTATAAGCGTATGTGTGGGGGGTGTCCTCTAAGTGACCGTGTTCAGTAAATAGGGTCATTACAAAAATATCCAGCAGGCATCCCAGGTTAACCGCGATAGTTTAAAGAGACAACTGAAAAAACTGGTCTAAGAATAATATCTTAAATTATTAAATAAGCAGTAATTAAAATAATAAAATTAACTTATCGATTACTCTGTAGGACCCCAAGGGAATATTCGGTGCTTCAACCCAGCTACAAGTTCTGGTATATAACCTATGCCAGTTAGCAAATTATTACATAAGCAATAATTTAAATAATGAAAATTAACTTATTGATTGCTCTGTAGGCCCCCAAGACAATAATTCAGTTTTCATTATAGCTACCAGTTCTTGTATATTACCATAGATAGATAGTTAGATAGATTGATCCCTCATAGTCTTCTGAATGTGCATTATGAAACTGAGTAAGTTGACTTTAAACATCTATCCACAGTAAGGTCAAGTTATATATTAGTATAGGCAGGATAAAAAAAATGAATAAATACTTCTCTGAAGGCAAAATATCCGTGCAGATCTGTTCCTGGGTTTAGAGAGACTAAAGCAATATACCACAACACACATGCAGAAGAATTGAAGGGTGTAAGATTTCAATCAATAAGTACTCTTGCCCTTAAAGAAAATAGGCTGACCTCATCATATGCCTTTAATAAATAAGTGGAAGGATGAGAGATTTAAGAAGCATGGAAGAATAGAGACTCTTGATGCTCTCTTGATCAGAGAATAAAGCATATAATGTGATAATACTGAACTGATACACACTTACAACATAATCCTAAAAGATGCATTGAGCTGCAAATGAGATCTAATTGAAAATTATTCTTGCAGAGTAAACCAGCATGAGGAAATACTGCCCTCTGTTGACTCCCACAAACGCACAACCAAACACACCAAATCCAGCTTTGAATCTTCAGTATACTTTAAGAAGTGTAAATGTACAGGCACACACATCCTAAATCTGCCATTTCTCAGACCTGCTTATATGTGTGAGGAAATGCCAGCAGTCAGACTTGCCATCAGCTGCCCTGACATCTGCCACAATGTCCATCATACAACATATCATATGTTCCATATCATTATCTCAGTGTGTGTGTGTCTGTTTCTAAGAATTACTCGTTTGTGGGCACATTTATTATGGAAGTTACTATGTTACAATGAGGGGATATATAAACACACACACACAGTGATGCCACTGAATGACGCTTAATTGATTTAACCTTAATGAATAGATCGAATGCTTTGAGGACAGGGGGATAATCACAAACAACCATGTGTTATGGAATTCTGAATCATAGTCATGGACACAGGAAAAAAAAAACAGAAGAAAAGAAAAGAATGGAAAACAATAAAAATGGAAACATCAGTAGCCAGTGTCTTTCTGCAGAGCATGCTAAATGTTACTAATGTAGCTAGCACTGCTGCAATGATGACAAATGATGTGGCACTGTGAGCCTGCCCAGCTTGTTTTTAGTAGCAGATGCTATCAAGTGACATAAAAATGGGAAAAAATGCAAGCAGGAGTAATCAATAAAAGGAGAAATAATATTAGTGCTGCAGTATCAAGTTTTAATTGAGTAAGAAAGAAGTAAGAAAGGTCAGGGTTAGTTGGCTACAGTTACTGTAGTAGCTGGTACATAAATGGATTCTTACACAAATTATATTAAAAAAATGTGTGGACAGTAGTTGATTCTACTACTACTTATATATACTTTATATACAGTGCTATTCTACATAATTCACTATATAGCAACATAAATATAAATATACATACTGTGCATACTAGTAGTTTTCTAATTGAATTTATGATTAAAATATATAATAATTATAATTGATAAATAAATCATATGTGGATGCTGTTAAAGGAAAAAAAGACTCTTTTCAGGTTATGTAAAATAAATATAAAAGGTATGTATTTATATATGTATTTATATAATAACAACATAATAAAATATAAGACATATTTTTGAGCTTATTAAATATTTTTATGTTTTATTTTAGTTTTGTTTGATTATTTGATTAGAAAATTAGTACATTTATTTGATTAGATTTAGATTTAGATTTTTTTTCTTTTTAAACTAAAGCTTTTAAACACTGAGTGTGCCAGCCATCCCTGTACTGAGAATTCTTAATTTTTGTTCCACTAGAGATATTCAACAAAGAATATAAACTCTTTCAACCATCCCTAGTCTCCCCACGATGACAGAGCAGATGTTTAAGTGCATAACAGCAGAGAGAACTTTTTCAAGTGTAATACATTAAGGAATACATTAAAGACAGCATACATAGAGGCCAAATAAATGACCAGATTCTTTTGGCAGCTCAGCCGTTATGGAGTGGGATGTTAGTACGGATAGTAAAAAGAACTAGATTGTATATTTCCTGAAGAAAATGTGAGTGGAGCTTGCTGTGGCAAAACTTGGCCCTCGGTTGCTATGCGATTGCTATTGTGTGACTATGAAGGTCATCCAAGGTGGTTGCTAGGGTATCCGGGGTGGTTGCTAGGGTGGTCACTAAGGTACTTGGGGTGGTTGCTAGAGTTAGGTTAAGCAGTTACTATTTGTCTCAGATCATAACTATGGAGTCTTATAGAGTTTTTAGCACGTTCTTATGTTGATTTAGCACTTAGCTAATCACTATTAGCATGTAGCTAGTCACTGCTAGCAAGACTAGCATCTTAAATGATACCAATCCAATGGCTGCTGGCCAGTATGAATGACATAACGCAACCCCCCACTTTTAGATTTAAAGATATGTCAGTTTGGGTTTTGGTTGCTAGGGTGCTTGGCAGTGGTTGCTAGGGTGTGGCGAGGCAGAGGTAAAGTGAGTCACCATTGGTTGTATGCTGCCCCGAGTCAAACGAGCCCACCCCCATGTCTCTATGACACTGTGATCCAAAGATATGCATCTGGGCCTTTTATAATGGTAGTCTATGGGATCAGTTGCTAGGGTGCTCCAAACGGTTGCTAGGGCGTGGCTTGACTTCTTCACAGTGATCCTGATAGTCTGATTGGTTGGCTGAGTTAAATGAGCCATCCCCCATGTCTCTATGAAACTTTAAACCAGAGTTATGTTCATTGCAAAAACTCATGCTTTGTAATGGGCCGTCCCGTATGGGAATGGGGTTGTGGCACCCCAGGGGTACAACTTATACCCCATTGCGGGGTATGCTCCCGCACAGCTTGCCAGCCTCTCCAAATGTGGTGAATTGTTTGTTTCTACGATTTTCTCGGTTGACGCTATGACCCGTCAAAGTCGGGATTTTTTTTTTGGTCTATGGGATTTTTTGGGCGATTTTTCGCCCCGTGTACGAACATCGTACGCCCGATCTCTTATAAAAGATATAGCACACCATTCCCGAATAGGCCGCACAATTTGACGCCTGTTTCGTTGATGTAGGACAAATGGTGCGGGACTAGTTACGCACCGAAAAATGTATGGAAGAAGAAAATTTAATAATAATATGTGAGATACTTAGGGCAAGCTCCACTAACAAGAGGCATGTGTTTATTGTTGCTGGCTGCAAACCAACTTTCTCACTGTATGAGGTGACATACTTATTGTGTGTGTGAAATAAATATTTGAGCAGCATCTGAGCTGGGTGACAGAATTATTTGAACAAAAAATTACACATAGTGTTGCCAAATTTAATCATTCATTTTCTGTTATGCATTATGGTAGGGACTCGTTCAATACACAACGGGTAAGAAACAGGCAGTTTGAGAAGAGTGTTTGAGAGGCATGTGTGTGATTTTCTGTGTCAGGATGTTGGGAAGAGTGTGTGGCACTTCCCAGTCCGTCCCAGAGCCATCAAAGACAAGGCAGAAAGGCAAACTAGGGGTTTGAGCAGTTTTCTCACTTGATGATAGCTGATGATAGCAGGACACCACTTAGTGAAACATGCACATATTTGAAAGAAATAAAGAAAAGGTCTAATCAAATATAATCAAGCCCACTAGGGGAGACCCTCTCAGAGAGATTATAAGATGTGAAATTATTAAATTATTAAACATTAAATAATTATTAAATATGTCTGTATATGTATGTGTGTGTGTGTGTCCGCCCTTGAGATGGGAGCAGCTTTCATATCCGCTAAATAAATGAAAGAGAATTATGAATAGCATTAGATGGTGAAGAGAAAAGATAAAATGGGAATCACTTTCACATGAGCAGGAGACTAAGAGAATGTCCTGTTCTGTATCTATCTCTCTCTCTCTCTCTCACACACACACACACACACGCACACACAAAGACAGCCCTTGGAATGCAGTAACAATAGTTGCTATTATAATTAGTGAATAAATAGCTACTGACAGAACTTCAAACAATTGTTCGCTTTTTAAATAGTAACTTAGATAAAACGGCATCAAAAATTGGTCAAATGATAATTGATTACATTTTTGATTAGTTCTGGTTTTCTGAAGTGCAAAGCTGAATATCTAAAAATAATAGTAGCAGGGTTAACAGGCCCCTCGGGGGTTTTATTTTACACTCACAGCACTTAATAAAACAAACACTACAGCATTTTCTTAAAAACCTGCTCTTCCAGATGTACTGCAAAATGTTCCAACCTATAAGGTAATTTCGTACAATAACAAAAGGTTGATTCTGAGATGCTATATTTCTTAAAATAATGTTCAAATGACATGTAGATTTTGAATGTAGAGACATGTACAAACCGGATTCCAAAAAAGTTGTGACACTAAACAAATTGTGAATAAAAACTGAATGCAATGATGTGGAGATGGC
>JAUYWG010000897.1:0-10000 GCA_034779775.1 Enteromius afrohamiltoni | reverse complement strand
CATGTCCGATTCAAAATACAACAAATTTCACTTGATAACTCTCGTGCTTATTAAACTCAATCAACAAAAACTCAATTATAAGCACAATAACTTAATTTGTTTTATGCCACGGATGAATTGATGACGTAACCGCGGCGGCGTAACGCAGGAATTAATCGCAGAATCTTTTTCCCGATTCTTTAAATCTAGCTGTTCAAAAGAACCGATTCGCGGAAATGATTCAGATTTGATGCAAACGAACTCCGTGATCCGTAGAGCTGAAATGCGTTGAGACACCTTTGACATTTCACGCTCTGCTAAAAGCAGGAGCCGCTGCGTCTTGACAGCAGCCTGACTCATTATGTTGCAGAGCTCATTTCAGTTGAAAAAAAAACTTGAAGGGAGTTTTGTGAGGATTTCTTTAAGAGGCAGTCTTATACCAGCGACCGTGATGTGGAGGAGGCGTGCCTGCAGTCACGTCCACGGCATCAAGTTTTACAGAAAGCAGTGTTTCCTTCCTTTTTCTTACATGCTAGATCTTATTTTTTTTTATAAAAAATATGCACTAACCATGTCCTATCGACTGCAATGCAGTTGCAGTGTTATGTAACGGTCCATAGTATGTGTGTGTCCTATAGGTCTCAAGGGCACATCAATAGAGTTGATGTGATGTAAACGTTCAGGACGGCAAAGTCAGGGTTGTTGTCTCTTGTGGTTCAGGGTTTATGAAACAGTGTATTTATTAACATACTCTTTTTTTATTCTTGTATCATGAGTTTATCATCATTTGTCTCATCCATGATGTCTTAGCTTGGCAGGCTGGTCATTGGTCAGAATGGGATTATGTCAACACCTGCTGTTTCCTGTGTGATCCGAAAAATCAAAGCCGTTGGGGGGATCATCCTGACAGCCAGTCACAACCCTGGTGGCCCCAATGGAGACTTTGGCATCAAGTTCAACATATCTAGTGGAGGTTAGAGATGCATGCATGAATTAGTAATTCGTAATGAAAAATTAAATACTGTGTTGAACTGGAATTCTGGTTTGTCTTTCCCAGGTCCCGCACCAGAAGGCATCACAGACAAAATATTTCAGATCAGCAAGAGCCTCCAGGAATATCACATCTGCCCTGAGCTCAAGGTGGACCTCTCAACCATTGGGAAGCAGACCTTTGAGGTTGACACGTTCAAGCCCTTTACTGGTACCATTATTGAGTTTTATTATGTGCTAGTTTTATAAAACCATTTATCAGTTCACAGTTGATAAATGTGTCTAGAGGATGGTTAACAGTCTTGTATCGTTGCAGTTGAAATCGTGGACTCAGTGGAATCCTATGCAGAGATGCTGAGAGAGATCTTCGATTTTTCCGCTCTTAAAGAATTGCTCTCAGGACCCAGTCATATCAATGTACGGCTCGATGCAATGCATGGAGGTATGAATTTTTATTTCCCTCAAAACATCAAAAACATGCACAACAAGTCCTCTCAAGGCCTCTTTCTGTGTTCTTCACACTAGTCGTGGGTCCCTATGTCAAGAAGATTGTGTGTGAAGAGCTCGGCTCACCTGCTAACTCTGCTGTTAACTGTGTCCCCTCTGAGGACTTCGGGGGACACCATCCCGACCCTAACTTAACATATGCTGCTGACCTGGTCAATGCTATGAAGGGAGGCGAATATGACTTTGGAGCAGCTTTTGATGGTGATGGCGTAAGTCTGTTCGTTTATATCTGAGGTTTATAACCATATATGCTGCTGTTTAAAAGTTTGGGGTTAAAATCATTCTCTTGATTTGATTGCAATATTACCATTTTCGCTTTATTTTTAAAGCATTATTAACATTGTTAAAAAGATTTCTATTTTAATCTATTTTAAAATTCATTTTATTCTGGGATGTCAAAGCTAAATATTCAGTAGCCATCTCTTCAGTGTCATATGATCCTTCAGAAATCATTCTAATATGCTGATGAATAAACATGTCATCATCATCTTATGCTTCTCCTTGAAAATGATCAGTTGTTTTGATTACTATTCATATGAAAACGTATTTTTTATTGGATTTTTTTCTGGATTCTTTGAATATAAAGTTAAAAAGAACAGCATCTTTTGTGACATTATTAAAGTCTTTACTGTACGTCTTGAAAAATGTAATGCGTGTTTGCTAAACAATTTCTCCCAAACATTTCAGCAGTAGTTGTGCTTTTAATTCTACAATTAAAATCAACTAGTAGTCAAAACCTCATCATCATATTTTCCATCTTGCCGTTCTCTTTACAGGATCGTAACATGGTTCTGGGTAAACATGGATTCTTTGTAAACCCCTCAGACTCTGTGGCAGTCATCGGGGCCAACATTACATCTATCCCTTATTTCCAGAATACTGGGGTGAAGGGTCTGGCTCGCAGTATGCCCACCAGCGGGGCTTTGGACAAGTATGGTCATCTAAGCTCACATATATTTTATGATTTAGCCATATTTTTAACAATCTCAATAAATGTAGATGGTGTGTACCACACACACCATAGTATCTTGTAAACATTAGAGCAGTATATTGTTTGTTTTTGTCATGCAGTGTAGCCAAAGCTTTAAAGATGCCGCTTTATGAGACTCCCACAGGCTGGAAATTCTTTGGAAACTTGATGGATGCTGGCAAGTTATCCCTCTGTGGCGAAGAAAGCTTTGGTACTGGTGAGTAGCTATAAAACTATAGGTGTTAGGAAATTTAACTCTATATTAACCTGCTTAAACGTTTTATGCTGGGAAGCTTTTGTTATGAGCAATTATATATATGTGTTTGTGTGTATATACATACATAATTTTTGCAAGTGGGTGCAGGACAAGGAAAGCAAAATAAGTAAACTGTGACATATTAATACCCCAAAATTCTTCATGCAGTGAACTATGAATAATATTTGGGATCAAAAATTATCCAGATATTTTCTTCAATTGCTAATGCAAACTTTTAACACTGAACAAAATTAGGCATTGCTTGGTAAGTGGTTAACCTAAATTGGCATTATCTGATTGTATTAACGGCTGTTTAATGTTTGGTTGATTGTAATTTATTACATACAGTACCTTTCTTTCAAAGTTATTTAAAGATATCTGACATAATCAAGATGAATTTGTTCAGACAGTTTTTGTCATTTTATTTCCAACTATATTGAATAAACTGATTACAATTTGAGAAATGTTGAAAGTGTGTGAATAACACACCTAGCGACTAAATGTTTGACGATGCTGAGGATTTTAAGGTAGTACACTGTAAAGAAATAAAAAAGGGAACTAAAAAAGACTTTCCTTTTACTATTTTAAATTGTGTGATAATTAATCATTTTGACACCCCCCCATATATTTTACAGTGTTTTATAGTAAAAAAAGAGCAACATCACATTTACAGTACCATTCTCACCATGCAATGTAACATGGTTACAGTACTTGTACTTTTTATCTGTAAATTGATAAGTTTATATTAAAGGGATAGTTCACATAAAAATTCTGACATTAATTACTCGCCTCATGGCATTCCAAGACCGCAAGCCCTTTGTTCATCTTCACGACACAAAATAAGGTATTTTTGATCAAATATGAGGGCTTTCTGACCCTCCATTGACATCAACGCAACTGACATGTTCAAGGCCCAGAAAGATAGTAAGGATTTTGTTCAAATAATCCATTTGATATTCAAGGGTTCAACCGTAATTTTATGAAGCTATGAGAATACTTTTTGTGTGCAAAGAATACACAAATTATGTCTTTATTCAATAATTTTTTTTTTTTTAAATATTAAGTTAATATTTTTTCACCATCACTTACATTATGTTATCATAATAAGTCAAACTCTTTCCTCTCAAAATATGAAAAGAAAGCTTGATTTCTCATGATGCAACCTGTGGTGTTGTGTTTTTGTTTGTTTTTTTGCTAGGTTCTGATCACATCCGGGAGAAGGATGGTCTCTGGGCAGTTCTCGCGTGGCTCTCAATCCTGGCCACTCGCAAACAGAGCGTAGAGGATATCATGAAAGACCATTGGCAGAAGTTTGGAAGGAACTTCTTCACAAGGTAAAGCTAATCTCTGTAGCTTTACTCCCATCTAAATTGCTGGTAGAATTGTAGAAGTCGTCAGACTTTGTCCCAAATCTCTCTTTCAGGTACGACTATGAAGAGGTGGACTCAGACGCTGCAAATAAGATGATTGATCACTTACAGACGACTATGTCTGATAAAGCCTTTGTAGGGCAGAAGTTCTCCTCCGGGGATAAAACATATCAAGTGGAGAAGGCTGATAACTTTGAGTACACAGACCCTGTCGATGGCAGTGTTTCAAAAGGACAGGTGAGTCAGGTGTACACAAAACTAAAATAATACAACGTATTTAAACATAAACGATTAATTATCATATCAGCCCATTGCATAATTCGTTTTTTAATTAGCTATCCTGTAGATTTCAGGTCCTTTTGATGTTCTTTTACTAAAAAGAAAAATATTTGAACAAAAATTCAATTGTGTTAGTATTGTATTACCACTAATTTAAAGAGCTATTTCTTTTTATGCAGTTTATTCCAGTGATGGCAAAGCTGAATTTTCAGCATGTGACCCTGGACCACAAAACCATTTAAAAGTAGCAAGGGTATATATGTAGCAATAGCCAAAAACACATTGTATGGCTCAAAATTATGGCTTTTAACGCAAAAATCATTAGGGTATTAAGTACAAATCGTGTTATATGAAGATATTTTTGATTAATAATATGCAATGCTAAGGACAACTTTTGAGTATTAACAAATCCTACATAAATGGAAAGCTTATATATTCAGCTTTTAGGTGAAGTATAAATCACAATTTCGAAAAATTGACCCTTTTTGGCTGGTTTTATGGTCTGGAGTTACATATGTGATTCTTATTATAATCAATATTTTTATTCTCTTACATTCATTTATCTGAAATAAAAAAATGTGGTTTTTAAACAGTTAGTTAGTTATACATTTCACTACCTTTATTTAGAAATCAGCTGTTTCTACTCCTATTAAAAGTATTCTATATATTCATGTTAGCCCTTTTTATGTCTGGCGATCGTCTGTTCTTTTAAACATAACTTATTGAAATGACGTTGATCCGTAGATCTTCTCTGAAATCATTTTGCGAATGAATCGTCTGATGTTCTGCATTACTGTTATTGAAAGAATAGCCTCATTCTGATTTTAAATAGCTCACAAAATACCATCCAAATGAGTTAATCTAAACACCTTTCTCAATTTCAGAGAAATCCGTGCTTGCTCTCCAAAACATAGTATGTTGGCCATCATCCCCGTTTCCTGTCTTCATGCTTTTTTAGGGTTTGAGGATCATCTTCTCTGATGGATCACGTATCATCTTCCGTCTCAGCGGGACAGGCAGTGCTGGGGCAACCATCAGACTTTACATTGACAGCTATGAAAAAGACCCCCAGAAAATTTATCAGGACCCACAGGTAAAGTGGTCAAAAGTTACCTACCTTTTTCTTTCTTTCATCTATCCCTGCACATATGGTTCAAGATCCAATTCATTCAATTTTATCTGCTAAATCTGGAGTATTAATCTGTCTTAAAGAATCAGCCTCAGACACGCTTAGAATTGAACTGAGATGGCGTTTTAGTTCCAACATTTCTTTTCTGATTGAGTTACTGTAGAAGAAAAGGATTCTCATTTTTACTACAGAACATTAAATTTGGACCATCTGTTTTCATTTAGTCTAAATCAAAGTGCGTATTTTATGTCTCCCATTTTGTGCTTCCCTAATAGTAAGTAACATTTCTATCCTCATTAAGATTATTAACATTGTCTAACTGTTGTGAACAGGTCATGCTGGCTCCTCTGGTGGACATTGCCTTGAGGATCTCTCAGCTTCAGGAAAAGACTGGTCGCACCGCTCCAACTGTGATCACATAATTACCCTAAAGTTCATATTCACCTGATCCAGCCCACACTAGCCCTCACTGTACGCAGCATTGCCTTAATTATTGTCATCAGTTTCATACCCCAGTCATGATGTGTTCTCAAGAAAGTGTCACATTTCTAATGTTCCACATGCACAATCAAAGATTTAAGTCCATTATAAATGGAGAGAGAGAGAGTATCAAATAAAGTCTATGAAATGAATGGCTTGTTGTGATTTGTTTTTAAGGAAGTCGTCCTTTTTTCATCACATTTGTCAGCGGGTCTAAAGCACTTAACATTTCTCTGCGTCTGTTAGATCTATCATATTTGGAATCTAAAAACTACAGCTATGTTTTATTCATATGCACAGTTTGTCTTTCATTTGAGGCTGAAAGTAGTAACTATTACGCTACAGTGTGTTATTAGTGGATAAAGATTCCTAAACGCAGGAAACCTGCATACAGTATATACTGCCTTTAAATTAGCAACAAAAATAGCATGAGTGTCTTTCGATGAGAGTTGACACTTAAAAGCTCAGATTACCATCATTTAAATTATTTTTGAAGAGTCCTCTGTATAAACTAAATCTGGGTGACGACATCTGTTCAAAATAAAGTCTATTATTCAGAAAAATATATTCTATACGTCTATGGACTTCTGACAATATGTTGCCTCATGGATACTTATAAAACTATTTATACATGGCTGTGTGCTTGATTAAATTATACAGTTATGTGTCAGAGTTTGTTTACAGCATCTACCAACATAATACATGTAACTATTAAAATCTGTGACTTGACTTTTGATTTAGTTTTTAAACGAATGGGTAGTTCACATACAAATTTTGTTATATACTCATCCTGAAGCTGTTATAAACCTGTTTGAGTTTATGTATTTTGTAAGGCATAGACAAAGATATTAAGAAAGAATGCTGTTAACCAAACAGCTGTCGGTAGCCATTGACTGTGGGAATAATATTATGTGGTATTTTGGGTGAACATCCTTTTAAAATTATGAATAATTTCAAGGAGGTATGACAAAATGAATAAACTTTATGAATCTGCCTAGGTCGCTAATGTTAAATCAGTTTAAGAGGTCAGAATAATTAAAGATCAGGTTCTTTCCTCCATTGAAGCATGTGATACCTTTTATATATATATATATATATATATATATATATATATCATGGAAGCTATATCTGGGTAGAATTTATTATTCAAAATGAATGTAAAAGGTATTTTCATTAGCTGTCTCAAATGAATGTATAGACCCAGTGTATATATAGTGCCTTCATGAACTGATGTGTTGTCATCATAAACTCCCAGTCAGTCTATTTGGTTTGAAATTTTCTTCAATTTAGTTAATATGGGACATGGAAATCAGGTGCACATACCCGAGAACAGAAACCTCTTTATTTTTAAATGTATAGGCCTATATTTAAGAAAAAAAAAAAAAAAATATATATATATATATATATATATATGTATGTAAAAAACCTAGCAGCCCATTTGAAACCGGCATAAACACATACCCATATGATCGAAACATTTCCCTAGTCTTTGTTAGAAATGACCTCAACTTTATTACAACCCATTTATTAGTACCTGTCAGGACACCCATCAAACACCTGCTCTCAAATAGTTTCCCACGTGTGCTCTGGATGAATAAATAGGTGGGACATTTTTTCAGAACAGGTTTGCACATTGTAGAAGCCCCCCTATGTTGACATAGCAAGATACAAAGAACATCCTGCCTGGAAAGTAATAGTTTGCAGGTTTTATTTTCATTGGATGTAATAACATGAGGTAATGGCAGTGTGTATTTAGCTGTCAGGTTATTATATTTTGACGTTCTCTTTTAATCTCCTTTTATTTCTTCCACAGCATCTTTATTTAATCTAGAAGTTTAAAGAGAGGTAAGGTCTTTCGTAAACGTCTCTAACACTATGATTATAGACATATTTATAAAGACAAGATCTTGTTAAATAAAACAAAAATGCAACCAATGCATATTCCCTTCACTCCATAATATTACATAAAAGTTATTTTACCCCTTTCAGCATCTGCTTTGTTTTTATACATTTTAAATTTTAAAGCACTTTAAAACGTCTTTAAAGCATGCTTAAAATTAATTGTACTTCACTTTTTTTGAGATATGAAGCTAGTACATGCCCTAAAAGAAGTCTCTTATACTCACCAAAGCTGTGTTTATTTGATTAAAAATACAGTAATATTGTGATTTTTTTTTTTTAAATATTTTTAAGATGTCATTTATGTTGATGGTAATGCTACTCCAGTACTCCATTCTATAGTGTCAAAATATCATTCGGAAATCATAGTTTCTTCATACACATGAAGCATTCGTGTGTGTGTGTGTAGCATTTACCTCATGTAAAAGTTTCGTTTTCATCTGGCATAGCATATTACCTACCGCTGCTTGTTTCCCAACACATTGGTTAGAAAAAGCAAAATTGCAACTGTGAAACTGCAGAGAAAGAATGTATTTGTTTCCCAAGTTCACACAGTTCCCCATGCACAGTTTACTCAATGAAAACAAACCTACATCAAGTTTTCATTCAAGTTATTTACTGGACGATGCCTGACAGATTAACCCAAGGAACCCTAAATATTCCAAAATATTAGCCCTCACAGTGTGGCATGTTGGTCTTTTCTGCATTCTTCTCCCCTCTGTTATCCAGAGCGTGCTATGCTGTGATATCAATTACCATAGGAATCTAATAACACAGAAGACAGAGAGAGAGAGATGACCTCTTGACCTAACAACAACAGTGTTTTGCTCCGTATTGTTTATTTTTTTAGGCCCAGGTTAAAGCCTTATGGAATGTGCTGAGATGCAATCATTGTCAGCAGGTCATGTGGGCGAAGATCAGCGTGATCGAGTCTGAGCAATCATTCCAAAAGCCAGGCAAAATAAATACAGCAACAGGGTCATGCTGGCAATCTTTGCATCTTTCATTTTCTTTCCTATAACACACACACACACACACGTTTGAATAACATCTATGCTGTCTAATTTTTGCTGACCCTACTTCCATATGATCAAACATGGCCCCTTGTTCTAAATGCAACTGCTATCAGAGGCTGAAAGACTTGAAAACTTAAATGAGAGACCACCCACTCAAAGACTTCAAATAAGTCCTCTATGTGCCTCATCGATATCACACATGAGTTTTGTGAATATCATCTTTCCTTGCTGCTCTTGTTGCCTTTGCTTGTTACTAGCACAAACGTAGATGAAGTCAGAAGCTGTTAGCATGCACATTGATTCTGTGTCATTCTTGGACTCTGATCAAGGATTAGTTTCAAAGGGCTTATTTTGACCAAATGTAAATGATCTAATAGAGGTCATTTACAGATCTTCATGAGAATGAAGTCACCGTCACAGCATATCTTGAACTCCAATCAAAAATGTCTGGCCAGGCACACATCATCAGTTACCAGAAATGATGTCACAAGCAATGCCCTTATTTGGGTAGAACACATGCATGTCAACACATGCATTATCTCTTTGAAAATCTACTTTATTATTAGTCTTAAGATATCCTGACAAAACCTGAAGACCATTTTCAAGAAAAGTTTAAAACAGATGACTTTAAAAAAGGGTCATCTGGTATAACCAAGTCAATATTTAGGTCCAGTGAATGTACCATTATTTTCTTGCCATGCATAAAAATGTTAAATTATGTTTTATTTTAAGAGATGTATGATAGTCATGAGGGACTGTGGAGATCATGTCTATATTAGATTTATTTTTCTGCATGTTGGTCACACTATTACTTTATTTTTTTCAGATATAAATAAGCAGTGAAGCAGATTTGTAATTCTTTAAGGTTTTTTTTGCATTTTTCTAAAAAAGAAAGAAAGAGATATTATACATAAACTATAAAACTGTATAAAACTACCAATTATTATTATTTTTTTTACAATACATTATCAGGACCCTGATTATCACCCTATTATCACCCTGCTACTTTTGGGCCTCAAAATAATTTATTTTAATTTACAAATTAATGCTCCTCATTGTAGCCTGTGCTAAAACACTTAATGTGTAAATTACATTTTACACACACACACACACATATATATATAT
>JAUYWG010000896.1:0-11079 GCA_034779775.1 Enteromius afrohamiltoni | reverse complement strand
ATATATACCAGTCTGTTTGTTTGTCTTGCACGGTCCATTGCACTGTCTTCCTGTTGGTTTGCTACTCTGTGTTTATCACTGTGTTTTGATCTGTTTGTTACCAACCTCGCCTGTTTTTCGACTACCGTCTCTGTGTTGCCACCACATTGTGATGCTTCTTTCCTTATCTATTTGTTTGTCTTTCCTCTCTCTAAGAGCAGGCTCATCGTATTGGTTGTCCGGGGTTCACTAAATCCTCCAATGGCCTTGGATCTGTCATTATAAAAGGGGCTGGGCTTCCTTGGCTTTTGTCAGTCGTCTGGTTTCCAACCAGCGGACGACTGTCCATTCCGAACTGATCACATTTTTGTTGTCTTTGAGCCTTGATGCATTTACTCTTTTCCTATTTTTTTAATGGTTATTCGTTAGCCTGATGTTGCCTTCATTTGTTATAATCTTTCAACCCTCTTGAAACAGAAACACGTGTCACTGAACGGCGTCAGGCAGGCAGAAGTCGTACACGGTACGAGATATCAGATATCAGAGACAGGCAGTAATCAGAATCGGTAAAACCGGCAGAATAGTCAGGGCTGGCGGCGAGAATCAGAATAACCAGAAAACAATCCAAATCAAAACCAGAATAACACACAGGGAATAAACGCTCAGAAATGATGCAGGGCAATCAAGACTTCGCGTTGAACTGATGCGAAGCCCTCGTATTTGTAGTCCATAGAAATGAGGAACATTCAGAAACGTAGAAACAGATCAGTTCCTGGACTTTGGCGAGATGATTTAGACATATTGCATACTGCACAGGATTTGACAAATTTCATGACATGCGGCATGGTAGGCCACCAGAAACTGTTTGTGGTGAGGTTGTGGGTGGCCAGTATCCCTGGATGGCCGGCGCTAGGGTTGTCGTGTATGAGGTGTAGCAACCGTTTGCGAAGAGGTTCAGGTACATATACTCTTTCGGGGGGCATTCGCGTGGGGTGGGTTCGTTGGCTTGAGCATCGGTAATTTCTCTCATTATGTCCCATTGTATCGGTGCAACAATGACTGAAGAAGGAACGATTGTCTCTGGAAGTGTACTTTGAGTGGGTGTGTCAAACTGGCGAGAAAGAGCATCGGCCTTTATGTTCTTTGAGCCTGGCCGGTATGTAATTTGAAAGTCAAAGCGAGAGAAATGTAAGGACCATTGTGCCTGTCTGGAATTTAGTCGCTTGGCCGTGCGTAGATACTCCAAATTGCTATGGTCTGTGAGGACAAGAACCGTCTCTTTAGCTCCCTCTAGCCAGTGCCGCTATTCAACAAAAGCTGCCTTAAGTGCCAGAAGTTCTCTATCTCCCACATCAAAATTCTTTTCTGCCTGGGTTAGTTTACGGGAGTAAAAAGCACATGGAAAGAGTTTGGTGGGTTCACCCTGACGTTGAGAAAGTATGGCACTGATACCTGTGTTAGATGCATCAACCTCAACAACAAATTGTTTCTCTGGATCAACGTGGTAAAATGGAGTTTGAGTTCAGCAAAGGCCTGTTCACTGTCCGCACTCCATGGAAGACGTTTAGTTCCTTTGCGGGTCATGGCGGTGAGAGGAGCGGCGATCTGGCTAAAATTCTGAATGAATCTTCTGTAGAAGTTTGCAAATCCGAGAAATCTCTGGAGCTCTTTGAGGGTTTGAGGTTGTGGCCAGTTGACTACTGCATCGACCTTTTGAATGTCCCCCTCACGGATCCTGATGAGATTATATGTGCTGCGTAGATCCAACTTGGTGAAATAGCGAGTGGTACGAAGTTGTTCCAGGGCAGCAGGGACGAGTGGTAGTGGATACTTGAATTTTACAGTGTTGTCGTTAAGAGGTATGAAAAATATGCTTCCACATTTTTGTTTCCCACAACAATTGTGTTTGGATATATAGTTATTGTTTAAATTATAAAATCGTCCAATGATTGTTTACAGTCTTTGGAGATTCCTTTTCCAGATTAGCTTTTATTGTTTTGTTGCCTGTTCTTGGGCCGCGAGAAGTTACTGAGTTTTGAATTCACAAAGAGAGCCAGTTTCTCCAATCTTACAATATCCTTCTATTCACATTTATGGCCTTAAATGGCCTTGCTCCCCCCTATCTCACAGTACGTCTTATACCCATACTCAAGCTCTCAGGTCAGCTGATCAATGAAAACGAAGCAGAAACTTAGAGGAAAAAGTGCCTTTGCTGCAGCAGCCCTGAAAAGTTGGAATGGGTTACCATTGTACATCAGGCAGGCTTCTTCTAAATGTGTATTTAGTACTAAATATTGTATTTAGTGTTTATCCACCAAAAGCGCTACTCATTTGCTTGGAGACAGCATTCCTCTTCTGTCAGCCCGCCATGGGCTGGTCTGAGGTCCTGAAGCTTTGTGTCTGGTCTACATAGCATCTTAAGGCATGGACAAGATCAAGCAAAAACAGCTAGGTCTGTTATGGGGTGGGGGCATTGGAGGATTCAACCTTCTTGTCTCCCTAAGGAACCTGATGATCAGGTCATACTGGACACGACAAAGCTGAAACTTGTGTCAATACTTCACAAATAAAATGCAGAACAAGTTATCTGTCAGGAATTTGTTGTGCCGCGCGGCATCCAGTGTAGACAGCAGAATAGGGTCTGTTGTATTTAACAGGTCTGTAGGGGGCGGGGTGAGTTAATTGCATTAAAAATATTAACATGTTTTATTTTTCTGTGATTAATTAATCTAATTAATGCATTAAATTCCCAGCCCCATAATTTATATTTAAGATATTTGAAATAATTTGAAAATGGATTAACATATAAATTTGCAATAGAAACATATACAATGTGAAATATAAACAAATAAGATATTTGATATTTGAAAAATGCCAAATACCGGCCGATATATCAGCAATGGCGATATATTGAGTACCACATAATTTATTTTGTATATTAACTAATAGGTACGTACACCAGTACTTACATAGTAAATCAGGAAATCAAAACACAGGCAGTAAATCAAACACGGCTAATCAAAAACACAAGGAAAACGCTCAGAAACTGACTGGTCAGAGCTTAAATACTGTGAGCAGCGGGACAAATGGCTCGAAAACTCGGGGGTACGTGGGCTAAAAGAGTCCAGGTGGGATTTACATTTACATTAGTACTCTGGCAAAGGTTCCCGCTGCTGTTCGTTGGAGAGGGTCTGTGACATAAGTACAGTAAAGTGTCTAATTAGTTACAATGTACAGGCACCGCCTGTAAGTGATCTGTCACTTGTGGCGTTTAGGCTGCTGTGATGTGTTAGTCGCGATCCCGCTTCGCAGCGGACAGAGGCAAGGCAGGCTGAACTTGGGTGCAAAAGATTTAAAAATAAACGTGAAAAACAAGCTGAACGAAAACGCAGGGATCAATGCAAACAAAATAACATCTAGTGCAGAGACTCACAAACGAAACGTTAACGACGGATACAAAAGACTGAAATAAACCTGGTTAAATACAAAAACTAATTACATACAAACACAAGGCACCTGGGTAAACACAGCTGGGAAACAATTAAACACTAAGGGCCAGGGCAGGGTTACAAATTACAGGAGCATATGAGGGAAAATGAAAATAAACACAAAGCACATGGACATGAAATTAAAACATAAACAAAAGTCTAGTGGAACGCCTGAGGGCTTCCAGACGCCCGAAGGGACTGGACAAGTGGACAGAGGTGGCATGAACAAAAGTCAATAGTGCAGGGGTGGGGCGGGTGGGTGCTCTGATGGCGTCAATATAACAAAACATGTCTGCTTTTGTAAAATTAGGCCTTTGTTACCACTGATGAAAATGTTGCTTCAGGATAAATGTACATCACCAAATATCTATGCTTTTGGATATTTTGCATGGAATATTGTCTACTGCTATGTTATCTTAGTAATAAATATAATTAATCAGAAAAGATTGTCACGATGAGGTGACGTTGCGGCCTCGCTTCTCAGCGACACAGAGAACTTGAGGACAGAGTGTTCCATAATGTGAATATTTAATAATCAAAATAAACAAGGAAGGCTGACGAAGGCGCGCAGACCAACGCAGACGATCACTCAACGTAACGTCAAAGACTCACAAAATTACAGGACATGGGGCATGGATTAAACACTAAAACATTAACAGGACATGAAGGACACCTCCCAGATAGCACACGTACGTCTGCAAGATGTCTTTTAAAGGTCTCTTGATCTGCAAAGCATCTGCTGACAACAAACGTCTGGCAGACGTCTTACAGATGTCAGTTTTACATGCATTCTAAATCATAAACATCTTAAAGACATCTTATAGACGTCTATTTGACATCTAAAAGGAAACGTCCAATAGATGTATTGCAGATGAGCAAGCAACCTAAATAATATGTCTTGCAGATGTAAATGCAGACGTCAAATAGACGTCTCCTAGATGTACGTGTGCTATCTGGGCTGGAACACACAGCTGGCAGAGGATAACCACTAATGGCAAGGGCGGGGTTACAAATGATGAGACACATGAGGGAGTGACATGAAAACAAAACATAAAAGCACGTGGACCAGGTAAACAAACACACCAAGCACATGGACTTAACCTGAAAACACAACACAAGACGAAACTACACACAGGATTGCTTTCATGGATGCAAAATGTTTTATGAACATTGTAAAGGAATTAATTTCAGACTGTGAACATCTCTGACTGCACTTCAAATGGCCATTACATTTGCTCTATGTTCTATTGTTCTGTGTTCTTTGAATAAATCCAATTCAAGTAAAGGGTGAACTTTCAAGTACAGTGTCAGACACTGTAATATGCTGTGGTTCTCTCCATGCTTGCATAGCAGACTGACTGTTGTCACTCAGTTGTTGGATGTTTGGATGGAAGTGGTGCCTTCAGAATAACATAGTGAAGGATTATGTGTATTACAGTGATCTTAGTCAGATGCATTTACATTGTAACTGTGCCTCAGCTGCAACTGTATTTTTGTCTGTTTCTAATTAGTCTTATTCTTATATATATGTTATATATCAATATAATAATCTACATACATTACCTACATATACTGTATTATCTACAAACTGTACATGATCTATATTGTCTTTGATCCTTCTGGTTTTTTTTTTCGAGTCCTATAAAAAAACTGAAGTTGATCCACTGATATCACAAGTGGTGTATTACCAATGTTTTACTACGTTTCTGGATCTGTGATCATTTCAGTTGTGTTGCTGTCTTTTGAGGGTCAGATGGCTCTCTGATTTCATCAAAAATATCTTGATTTGTGGTCTTCATAGTCTTCATGCATCATAGGTATTAAGATTATTAAGAGGTGTATATACAAAAGATTGTATCATTTTATAGGAAACATTTGAAAACATAAAACACTGTTGAAATTGATTTAAAAGTATTGTTACAATTATATTGTCTGTGTTATAATAAAGACAAAAAAACTTTTACTGAAATTTTAAAGTGTATAGCTCAGGCACTGAGTGCCTCAGCTCCCTGCAAACTATTTCATTTGTTTCCAACACATGTCAGCAAGCACAGGAAAAAATTAGTTTCTATCATAATCTATGCAAGAGTTTTTCTATTCCAACTGTAGGGAAGAATAAAACTTTTTTTTATTCAATTTCCGCCTAACCAAATTTTAAGTCTCCCCATACCAACATACAGTGGAATAAATGTAATATCTTGGTGTCATTTTAAAGAAAACACTTTTAAATTACATAAAAATCTGCTGTAAGTGATAAATATTATTATAGATGTTGTCTGTCCTAAGATGAACCATGTCAACACAAGGTGCTTGTAGTTTTTTTGGTTCTAAACCTTGATTTGAAAGTGTATAACTAAGTGCCCTGTGTGCTCTATCCAACTGCAGGTAGTTTTAAATGATACCAGCAGATGGCAGTAAACACTAGCATGTAGTATGCAAGAATTATTCTAGTTCAACTGAAGGGTGGGAAGAAAGCCTTGTGTAATTCAAGTCAGCAAGTTTCCTACCTGTCAAAAGTGAAAAAAAACAAGATATTACAAGGCTTATTATCACAGAAATCATACTTTTACTTGATGATAACCATAGCAACATCATAATGTTATATAGAAATGAGAAAACTTTCCTTTTATTTTTCAATGATCGAATGTTTTATACTGTAAATGTAACAAATAGAAAGAATGTGCAAATAAAACGTGCAATTATCAAAACATATAGTGGATATAATTGGATAGGTGATTTTAATTCAATAAAAAAAATGGTGGTGTAAGGAAGGGTCTGAGTCAGTCGGATCCATTTGCGTTTTTATTAGGATAACAAACAGACAGGGTCAGATCACAGGCTTTCAGGTTATCAGAGGCAATCCAAAATAAAGTCACAATCCAGGCACAGTTCAAGGCAGGCTGCAAGGTTCGTAGTCGAGGTAACAAAGCACGGTATACACGGGAAATCTGGCAACGTAAGTAAATGCTCGGAATTGCTGCATGGGGACAAACAAGACTTCGCAAAGAAACCGAAACTCTGTGCTCAGTCATTCAGTCACTTTTTAACATTATAATTTTAATACTATTAATGTTTTTGTTACAAAAAACCATCAATCTTCAGAGGACATGTGATAACCCCCCCGCTGGTTAGTACTGGTTCGTTTTTTTAAGCTTCACTTACGGATATATCCAATTTCAAATAATGGACATTATCCACCAGTATTTCCAAGCTTGGAAGAGCCAGGATAAATTTTTCAAAAACTCTGACTATGTTATGTAATTTTCCTAACTTTGTGTTTTGTCCTTAGGGACAATAATGACATCAGTCATTCAATTATGATGTCTGCAAAATCTTGGGTCAGTTTATAGATCCTGTTTAAGGTTTCAAAAGAATGAAAACTTTTTTTCTTTTACATATGAATATGAAATATTTTTGCAGTTGTCTTTCTATTATTATTACTATTACCATTACTATTATTATTACTATTAATTCAATAATAACTAATTATTATCAATATTTATCATTTGAATGGATTTTAAACATTTCCTTTGTGCTGTCTTTCCTTGTACCAGTGTTTTTACTTAGTCTTATGTAACTGTTGCTTTGAGTTTGATGAAGGAGGTTTTAACGGAGAGAACACTGTGAGTTATTAAGTTATTAAGACATTGATCCATTTAAAAAAATCTTTTCTCTTGATCTGAAAAGCATCTGCCGTCTACAAACGCCTGGAAGGTGTCTTTCAGATGTTAGTTTTACATACATTCTAAATCATAAACATCTTAAAGACATCTAATAGACCAGTCCAATAGACGTATTGCAGATGAGCAAACTACCTAAATAAAATGTCTTGCAGATGAAAATGCAGACGTCAAATAGATGTCTCCTAGATATACTTGCACAATCAGGGGTTGGGGCTTTGGTTGAATCAGGTCTTTTAAAATGTAAATTTAAAAGAAAAAAGAACAAGTACATGTTTATTCTATGTTTATCAACCTTATTTCAAAGAAGCTATGAAATGTTTTGTTTTCATAATTATATAATGTTCCTAGAGATCCACTTATAATGTTACAAGTGCTATATCAAATGACATGAAGTGGACCATGTAGTTACTGCCCACTGATTTAGCAAAAAATTAAACTGTAAGAACTATTTTACACCTAAGAATGTGTGACTGTACATGAATTCTTGAATATTAGAGTAATCACAGATTAGGCATTATAACTAAAGGTGAGATGAGGTGACTCCAAGGTGACTGTTACTTGGAATTTGTTTTCTGCATTTAACCAATCCACTTACAGCGAACAACCGCGCACACACACCGGGGCAGTGGGCAGCTGGTTTGTATCTTGTTCAAGGGTCTCACTTCAGTCGTGGTTACGACCTTCATTTACAGGTCTGACTTTCTACTGTCAATCCCTCTCTATAACAATGTGGTGTTGGTGCATATGCAAATGAGAACTGCATTGCTACATCAAGAAGGGGCTGTTTTTAAAATGAACAATTCTGCTTTGTATGTCAAAATATAAAGAAAACTTGCATTCCCTGTTTCATGGCCCCTTTAAAGATCTGTTGATCAAACCTAAAACAAGTAAAAACAAGAAGAAAAAACTAGCTGTCAATGGCAATAAGTACTGTAAACATATATCTTCTTATTATACTGATCCGTCACATCATCATTCTTCTTCAGAGCTACGAGAACGGTCCCAGGCAGCAAAAGCAGATGATGCTGCTTTCCGTGAAGTTAAAATTAAAACGATTGTGGCATATTGCAACACTACAGAAGAACTTCCTTTCACTTCCTTAATTTTAACTTCACCTGATTTCCAGTGGTTGTCGTCATCTTACTACAGAGACCGTCTCTGCGTTTAATAAATAAAGCTTAATCTGGTCATTATACATTGAACATTATCAAATAGAACAACAGAGTAATGGTAGTGCTTTGCTACAATCTGTATTGTTAAAAGCGCTATATAAATAAAAGTGACTTGACTTGACTTGACAAAATTATTGTTTAATAAAATTGTTTCTTTTTCTACACTTTAGAAGTTTTCAGATCAAGCGGAGCGTGAGTTCTGCAACTATGAATCAGCCTTTATGGCTGATGTATTTGCAGAAATAGGGAGCTTTTACCGTATCCTACAAGGAAATGACTTGATCTTTACCCAAGGCCTTTGCTGAGCTACAGAGAACAGTGTCTGATTTGGAAGGCATAAAGTTAAGACCTAAACCAGGAGGAATGTTAGAAAAGTTTCTGAGCATTCAGCGTGAAGAAAAGATGATTTTCAGGTGTGAAACAATAGCAAATATTATTATTTAATAAAATACATTAATCTTAAATTAAATGGCAAAAGTATTTTGCTATTGATAAGATATTTCAGAGTGTGGAGCTGAAAGGACAAATTCCCTTAACTTTCAGTAGTCTCCATGTGACAGCTACTGTTGACATTGCAGTAGAAGACTGAGAAGGAGAAGGAGACTGAGATCACGGCAATGAGTCTGACCTGGGATCTGTGGCTGTTGCAGACGTGACATTTGTCTGCTACAGTCTAAGTAAAGTCTACATATTATTGCAACATTCAAGTCTCCACCTGTTGTCTGCACACATCCCTGACAGTATGATTGATCAAACACAGAAAAGGAGTATGATCAGCCCCGAGGAGATTCTCCACCGCTTCCTCAACACACTCACTCCTCTTCCTGCTTCGCACCAGCAATGGCCAGAAGGTTTTGCCTGTCTCTCAACTTGCCATTCGGCGGATTCCGCTTCAGAAAGCAGCACAGAATGGAGACCAGTCGGTAACCAGAACTTCGGGAATCTGCACTGTATGGAGACCCATCAGTGCCAGTTCCTCGAAAGTGGCTTCAGATTCCCGCGGAATCATGGTCCGGATCTGAATTTGTGGGCCCGAATCCAGTCACAGTTCCATAGTCTCTGCCAGGAGTGCCGATCCTGATTTCAGCCCCTAGATTAGGACCAGGAGTGCCAATCTTAAGTCCAGTTCCTGATTCATGGCAGGAGATCCATTCCCAAGTTCAGTTCCAGAGTCGCGGCCAGGAGAGCCGTTCCCAAGTCCAGTCCCTAGTTTACGGCCAGGAGCACAGATCCCGAATCCAGTCCCTGTGTTGTGGGCAGGAGAGCCGATCCCAATATCAGTTCCTAAATCACGGCCAGGAGAGGAAAGGAAAGGACATGATGTGTACGGTATGGTTTCCCATACTAGGAAACCTAGTAACCCATCTAAGTGCACACACACAGCAGTGAGAAGTGATCAACCACACACACCCGGAGCAGTGGGCAGCCATTGCTGTGGCACCCGGGGAGCAGTGAGGGGAACGGTGCCTTGCTCAAGGGTCTCACCTCAGTCATGGTATTGAAGGTGGGGAGAGTGCTGGTTATTCACTAACCCCACCCACAATCCCTGCCGGACCTGGGACTCAAACTCACAACCTTTGGGTTACAAGTCCAAAAGGGTTAAGGTCGTGGAAGTGGTGAGCAGGGAGGGTATTTGGCCATGGTCTCCCAAAGCTCCTGATCTGTTGGGCCCTCCAGGACATCCACCCTCCCTCCCCGTATGGATGTCTGTAGTTGCGAGGATCCAGGGGTAGATGATGTCACGCCAATGTCTGTGTTTTGTGTGACTAGTTTAGTTTTGGTACTTCCTGTGTTTCCATATATAGTCTTGTTCCTGTTCTTGTTACGTTCTTGCAATACTCAAGTCTTCGCCTGTGGCCTGCACACATCCCTGACACTGATGAGTATGTTTAAATAAACACTTTTTGCTTCGATCAGAATGAAATCAATCAGATGGACATACTAGCAGCCACTTTGCCATTGCTTCTTTTTTTGGGTTTATATTATTTTTTTGGTCTTAATATTATCCTATTTCTGCCGCTAAATAGGAGCCAACGAATGTGTGATGTTTTGTGCTGAGTTAGGCCGCCTTGCTTATGACATCTTTCGTGTGGCGTACTTCATTTTGCAATTTTTACGTCATTGCTGTAATGAATCTCCTGAGTCTTTCGGATCCATTTGCAGTATTTTATGAAATCCAAGTCAACAGGCAACAGGTCGTAAACACGGGCAGACAGAGTTAACAGAGAGCAGGCAAAAGAGTAATCCAAAAACAGGCAGTAGGTCATAGGCAGGCAGCGAGAATCAAGTCAAAACACAAACAAATCAAACACGGGTAAATAGACGGGAAATAGTCCGGGTAGGAACGTCAGTACTCGGGAGAGGGTTCCCGCTGCTGACGTCCGGAGAGCGCCACGGAGGTGCGGCTTGTAACAGAGCCCCCCCCCTGCGAGCAGCTCCTGAAGCGAACGAGTCATCGACGCCGGGGCCTTCCACGAGGTCTGGGTGCTGGCCTCTCCGGGTGGCTACGGTGGAATTCTTCTGTGAGTGAAGGGTCCAGGATATCATGGGAGTTGACCCAAGATCTCTCCTCAGGCCCGTAGCCTTCCCAGTCGATGAGGTACTGAAGGACCCGGCCCCGGCGCCGGGAGTCCAGGATTTCGTGGACCTGGTAGTGTTCTTCGCCATTCTGGAGCAGGGGAGGGACCTCAGGAGCCGCAACCTCGTCCTGGCCCCTCTCTCCGTCAGGTGCAGCAGCGGGCTTGAGCAAGGACACAT
>JAUYWG010000895.1:0-11083 GCA_034779775.1 Enteromius afrohamiltoni | reverse complement strand
TATATATAAAAAGACATCATACTTTGACACTTAGTACATAGTAACACACACATACGCTTGTGGTCACCAATAATACTTACCTCGACCCTTACAAGGAAATAAACTGAGCTGTCTCTGATATGACACTTTGTCATCTTGGCTTAGTGCTCTTTTTAAATAAGAGACAAAAGACAGAAAAAAAGAAGAAGAAAAAAAAGACAGTGGCCTTACATTGCCACATCACCTAGTAGTCTGTTTTTACAAGCACATAGCTAAATTAACCTGTGTCATTTTGATAAGCCTGTGGAAATGTTGAGAGAGCCATCGAATCAGGACTTAACGCAATAGCAGATCCCATTATTAATAACACAGGCAGACCTGGGTGCGGTCAGAAGTCAGCTGCGCGGGAGAACTTCTGCTGTGACTGGCTTCATTAGAGCCCTGTTTTCAGGCGAGGTGATGGCTCTTCACTTGTCCTGAGAGGGGTGAGAAGCGGAATCTCTTTCACTCCTGCCAGCACCTTGTCACTTTAATTTCTTTTCTGACGCTTGGCTTTGACACCTGGGAATGCTATGAGACAAGAGGAGTAGACCAGGATCATGGGAAGGTCCTATTTAAAGGCAGTGCTTGACACAAATGACATTTCCTCCTCTTTCGTCTCAGCTTCTTCATCCTTTCCTTATTAAGGAGAGGAATATGTCACAGTTTAAGGCATGATTTTTCAGACACTGCCTTGCTGACAGTAAAGCAATGCATCATTTTTGCTTAGACTCTGAGGACCATCTTTCTTTTTTAATTATAATTTTTAACCCCTTGCCATATTTCATATAATATCTACACTGCTTGTTAGGTGTACAATCTAAGCCATTTAATGCATATGTGAGTTTTAAATGAAAATTCCAAGTAAAAGCAGACTAATTGGTCATTTTTCGAAGTGCCTCAGTCAACTGATATTTTGTAGTGCAGTAATTAACAACTTTTTGCAAGAATTTTGCATTGTGATCAGAATAATAATTCTTTGCCAAATTACTGCAATATTGTCATATTAGTGACAATTCTTGCGAAGCATAGACAGCTGATATATTTCTTGTGCACCAGACATATTTTGTTTTAGTTATAGTTCTAAAAATGTAATGTAGTGCAATTCTATTTTTTCATTTTCCAGCCAAATACCCTTAAGCCTAAAATACATGTGGAATACGTAACCCTGCTCTCAGAAGTGAACCATGAGTTCTTGATTAAAGAGACTGTCAAACTGCTCCAAGTGTTTGTAACAGATTGCATCAGAGGAAATTAAAAGTTGTAGCTGATGACTTGTTTAATCCAAATGAAAAGGGAGGATTTCTATATTTTGAATTAAAAGCTCGGGCTACAGACCAGCCATGCAGAACAAGTGAACTCGATAAAGTTGACAAGCTGTCAATGGTATGTTAATAATACAATATGCTCCCCCTTCCTCAAGGGGGTGCATCTTCACTATGCGGGTCACCGACTGTATTGAAAAGGTTAAGGGTGGGCCATAAATTTATAGTGGATGCTACAGCAGCATTGGGGCAGGAGCACTAATGGATGACCTTGTGGCTAGGCTTCTCCAGACTCAGGGAGATCAGATCTCACCAGCTTCCAACCAGCCGGATGACCTCCTTGCCTCGCCGGCCCCGGCCTCAACCTTTAACTTGCTGATCTTTGACCAACTTATTAAGCAGACACCTGCTTTCCGGTGTGGCTGTAAAGAGAGGAGAATGGCTTTAATTTGATGTAAATGTTTGGTGTGACAGTATCCTTCCGACTAGAGTGATTCCATCTGTGCAACAATATAGATTATTTACTGTCTTTACAGCAGAGAACTGCTCTTGTCTCCTCATTATGCCCTGAAGTCAGTGAACTCTGATCTGAGGGCCTGGTACTGCTTTGACAACAGTGGTGCTCAGTGAGGTCAAAACATAATGTAGAAGGAAAGCCATACTGAAAATACAGTACTGTATGCGTTTCTTAGCTTTAGTCTGGGCTTGTTAATGTAAAATAACCTATATTTTTTGCAGATTACTCTGTTTACTTAAATTAGCAAATGCAACGCAATTCTTAATGGGTGTGCAATCCATTTAAAGTTTTACATTTGTAAAGACAATTTAATCTGTTTTTGTTGGATCTATATGCACAGCATTTTGCTGTAATTGTTTTGACTGGATTGGGAGCCAAAATGTTGAAATTAAGTGTTGTGTTTGTAAACATTAAAAAGAGATTTTATGTTCTGAGAAAAGTGGATCTTGTGATTAGGATGAGGACAGTTATATAAATGACTGTTTACTGAAAAAGCCTTTCTTGTAATTGTTAATGTTTAATTGTGTATGTTGGTGTTTTCATACATGCGTTTAAAATAGACTTAATGTCACTGTTGTTGTGAACAGCAGTGTCTGCTTAAGTTGAGGTTATTAATACTTTTCCAAAGGTTTTTTTAATGATGTATATTTTGAACAGCAGTTTAAAACTGTTTATTCCAGAGTGATGATCAGTCACTACAACCTTCCTGCTGTATGTTAAATGAAGAAGACATATAGTATGCTAGTTGTCAGTGTGAACAGTGTAAACTCTGAGATACCTGCAACCAAAGATCTCTGTTTTTTTGTTATAAAAAAATTGTCAGATGATGCAAAATGATCTTTTTAACAGCATGGACTGATCGAACTTATGCATTTTGTTTTCTCTTTTATGGACAGATGGATCAACAGAAGGCTGTTGCCAAAATCAAAAATGAATTATGGGTATTAAAGGGATAGTTCACCCAAAAATGAAAATTTGACGTTTATTTACCCCCAGGGCATCCAAGATGTAGGTTACTTTGTTTCCTCAGCAGAACACAAACGAAGATTTTTAACTTTAACCATCTGGTAGTCATTTAATGGAAGTGGATGGGCACTGATGTCATTGACATACATTGATGTCTTAAGACACGGAGCGATCGGTTTTTGTGAGAAACTGAACCGTCTCAGGCTCGCGCTTTGGCGTAGGATATGCAAACGCCGGAAGTGATCTGTTGTGAACTCGCGCTTTGGATACGCAAATGCCGGAACACCGGAAATGATCTGTTGTGAACAGATCACTTCCGGCGTTTACGTATCCTACGCTAAAGCGCGAGACGGTTTGGACATGCTTGTCTATCAGAGCTAAAAAATTATATAAATACTGTTCGGTTTCTCACAAAAAATTATCTTTTTGTGTCTTAAGACATCAATGTATCGTCACGAGCCACAGGGTGTAATTTGGATTTGTCTGTTCATGGGTTTCTTACTTTGAAAGGTTTGTTGCCCATCCACTTCCATTAAATGACTACCAGACTGCCACGGTTAGAGTTAAAAATCTATATATATTTTTTTTAAATATATTTTTTTCTCTTTCTTATTTTGACTGATTCTAAAGTCAATTATAGTTTTTACATTGATTGCATTAAATATGTATAATTATAATTTAATAAATAATTAAGATGATGATACAGTAATAATTAAATTACATATTTAATTTAATGCACAGGTTTATATGGTTTAGGAGAAGAGAAATGTGTATAATGACATGAACTTGGTCCTCGTAAACCAAATGGTTTAAAAAAATAAAATAAAATAATAACATACAAAATGGTGTTTGTCTTTTTTATTTTGTTTTTTTTTGTGAAAAACTAAACAATTCTGATTTTTTTTTTGAAGGGTAGGTTATGTTAAAGATGCTTTATGCGATGTTGCAGGATTTTAGCTCGATTTCATTTTTAGCTCAAACCATATGCATAACCCCTTGATCGTCTTGCTGTCTGCCCTCTGAATATACTGGGAAAAAACCTAGTCTCGAAAGACAACACAGAGACTGCAATACCGAAACAAACAGTATGGGTACAGGATGTTTATCGCAACAAAAACAAACTTCGGCCAACCAATCTGCAAGAAGAGGTGGGGTTTAAGGTGTGCATTATGCCCACCTCTTCTTGCAGATTGGTTGGCCGAAGTTTGTTTTTGTTGTGAACATGGCATAGAGCACCTTTAAGCAGGCAGAAAATATTTGTAAAGTATGAAAACCATTATGCCATTGGAGAGTCCCCATAAACCACAGATGTCAACGTGTGTTTGTGTGGGATATGAACCACCAACAGCAACAGACTATATCCATTACACAGGGACACACTCACAAACGTACAGTCGAACACCTTTACTGTGACATTTTATTTGTTTGGACAGCTCTACGGTGTTGGGGACAGGTAGTTATATGAGATAAACTGTGTCCTCTTAGCTATGGGCTCCAAGGGCATTACTTCCTGCCCTATCTAATGTGCAGTGAGAAGTAAATGCAGTGGCAAGAGAGGACGCCCAGGTGTGTGTCTGCAGGGCAAAGATCCACTCTGTATTAAAGCATCTCCTAGTGGCTTCTGACTGCATTGGGTAAAACAATTCAGACAGGATTTACCGCCATTCGTTGGAGCAATTTGTCACTTTTGTCTCCAGGGAGTTAATATTAAAGGACACTTTGTGTTCGTGTACTGTATAAATAAGCTGTTGTGACCTCTCTCTGTACATTTGTATTAAAATATCCCAGTGAAGGATGTACTGAAAGCAATAAAACATTGCGGGTGTTCTATAGTTATAGTGTCATTATCACATTTCACAGCCTATGTGTTGATGACTGCAGAATGTATTAAGAGTCTGTTTGCCCTTACTCTTTCTGTATACACTTTACCCTTTCAACCTCGTCTGGTTATAAAAGTCGGGAACTTTGCAACTGTTAATGACATGTAGATGGCATATGAAGGGAGAGTTAATAATTGGTGTCATTATACATCCAATTGAGGATGTAGTCCTCTGTCAAGGACACAAAGCTTGCGGCCCAGACCCTAAAGACCTCTGGGTATCTCAGGGACCGGCCTATGTCAAACTTCAGGCAAACAAAGAAAACCCAGCCCGAGCCATTAAGGTATGGCTTGGGAATGACACTGACCTAGGTCTGCCATCCTGTATTGTCCCACCATCTGCACCGACGTGAACTTTGCCTTTAAATCCTGCCTTCTCAATTAACATGTCCAGCTGGGTGGAGAATTCCGCCAGCTCCCTAATATCATTACTATGGCGGCAGAGTGGGATATTAATATTAAAAAAGTGCCCAGAGCTCTTTCTTGGGCTCCGGGAAGGCCTCTGCTTCTCACGGGCGTAATGAGGTGCACATACACAGCGGTGTAATTCTAGACGCCATGCTTTTATTAGGTTCTGTTCAATGGGAGAGGGAGGGGAGGAAAGAGCCAGAGCGAGAGGGAGCAAGGGAGAGAGAGAGAGACAGGCAGAGAGGGAGATGTCTCGGACTGGCTTTGTTTGTTAGACTCTCGCAGATTCTCCTTTGTGCTCCTCAGAGAGTCCAGACAAAGGGCCATCTCCAGTCTCTCGCACCTTGATCATGGACAAGTGGCTTCCTCCGTGCCTCTATCTCGCACTCTGCCGCCAGTGTCAGATACGCTGCCGTTCCCGGCAAGCAAAGTGTGTATCAAAGTAAAACGGCTATCTTTCAAAGCCAGCCTGGTGAGGTCTCTTTTGATATTTTCCGATTCCATAAGAAGGGGCTCTCTGATGCCCGTTTGGTGCTCGTGTACGGGTACAGGAAAAAAAGAAGAGGTTCTTAAAACAAACCATGTCTTTGAATGTAGGACACCGCAGCTTGTGACGGTTAATCTCCCCCCACAGTTCTGCAGACGGTTGTGGATTTAGGGAGTTGGCATCCTTGCTGACCAGTGCTGTTTGATTAGATAACAGGACCTACTTCTGACGGCATCAATGGTCCACCATGCCGAAATGAAATGGTTCACCCAGCGGTCGCCGTCCAGTCAGCCTATAGCATGATGGGGGGAACCGCTTGCCCGTCTGACACACTGCGCTGCCAAGCTGGCGTGGCTCTGCCGATTCCATGCAAAGGCAGCAGCTTGCACCAGATGCTGGGAATTAGTCGGTCCCTGTGACAATCAGAGCTTGTGAGCACCTCTCTCTTCTTGGGACAGATTGCATGGTGTTGCTGGGCAAGCCAGCGCGCTTTATTCAGACCAATTCTTTCTTCCTGTCTGACTTTTGCCTCTGTCTGTTTCACTTTTGAAACTGTGGCTCTGTTGAAGCTGTTATTGGCTTCGCTAATGCTGAGTGGCCCAAAGCACGCCGCCTGGCTTGCTCATTATACTCGGTTAACATGTTGACCAGATCAAGACCCCTTCTGTGTCCTTTTTTTGCCAGAAGACATCCATTCACTAGTAGAAGACAATAAGGAATATTGACACTGATTCGAATCCATAGAGAGGCATTATTGGATAGGAGAGGAGAATCGGCTTGATAAATTTAGCGAAACCGATCAAATTAGTATCAGGCGATGGTGGTGGAGCACAATGATTTTTGTAGAACGGGCTGTGTGAATTCAGATGCTATGTGACCCATGCTTCTGGCTAGAAACAAGGTTGCTCTGGCCACAACATTCAAACCATGCAGCTGTACAAACAATGGAGTAAAATGTAAGAAGGCTTGATTTGTTTGTCTGATCGCTAGGAGCTACAGTCATGCTTCCCTTCACTTAGATATAGACATTCCCCCTTCTTCTTTTCTCCTTTATTTTCATGTTCTAGGTTTTGCCATTGTTGTTATGTTTTACTCTAGTCAATAAGAATGTCTGGGTTTAATTTTAAATATGTTAGTTAATTGTTGATTTTCCTAGAAAAAGGATTTAGGGATTTTATCGGAGGAACTTAGAGCGGTTCATGAACTCAAAGGAAGAACTTTTCACCCCCAGCACACAAACGCATGCACTGAATACATTAAGATTTTGTTGTGCAGCTTGTTAGGTTCAATTGACAGCACTTGTGGCATAAAGTTTAATATAATTTATTTACAAACACTGTAATCTGGTTGACAGTGAACCGATAAGTAGATGTAAAAGAATAGTAGTTCTAAATAATTCTGTTTAAAGTTACATCCAGTTTTTACAATTTAGTTACCATAACAAAGTAACATCTAAAACCAACCACACATGTTGATTTAACTACACATATTGAAACCGAAATATGTTCCTTTAAATTGCAGTTTTGTTGCCGTATAAATCAATGTTGAATGGAAATGTTTTAAAGACTATTTTCAGAGGTAAATCCTTTCATATGTTGCCCTGTGATAAAGCCAAATTCAAAGCTGGTTTGTCTTTTAGGTCTTTTGTGAACAAAATCTTTGCACTGTGTTTGGATTTAAGCATGTGCTGTTTTTGTGTCATACTGGAACCCACATTTGGGGTCCTCATGGGGGAAATAATATACAACAATGATATCTTTGATCATTGTAAGAACTCCGGCAGCCCAGGAGCTGTGTTGAGTGTGGTTATCATCAGCCCATTTTCTATCCCCCCTCCACAAACACATACACACACACACACAAAAAACAGCAAGCACAAATCATTCCCGGCCTGCTCCATCCCATGCGCCAGAGCGGGGCTTCAAAAGCAATTTCAGCTGAAAAATAAGGTGCTTTTCTTCAATTTTCGAGCCATTTGTGCTGGGGTTAGTCTTGTTTACCTAGCCAGTACACTGGTATTTACATACCTCTTTAAAGGGAAAGGAAAAGATGGCCAGGATGATTTATGGACTGCAGCAGAAGCACAATTTTCCATGTTGTGCACCTAATCTAAGAGGCCAGAGAGAAAGGTCGCAATGGCCATACAAATACCAAGGCCCCTCTATGGAGAGGGGGAGAGCATATTCAATCCCTCTGAAAAAAATGTCAGTGGACCTTTTAAGGTGCAGGATTATAGAATGCATAAAGCATCGGAGTTTCATATATGGCTTTGAGGTAGATGCGCATTGAGGGAGCCCGTGTCACTATTGGTAAAGATTATTATTACAAGAAATACATGTGTGCTTGATGTCTATGTAAGCTAATCTGATGGGGGTGGCCATTATCTGATGCCTTTTTATTCTTCTTCTTCTTTTTCTTTGTCCTTTCTGGTATTATTATATACAAAGGAAGCAATATTCTAAGTACCGAAATATACAACTAGTGGATAAAAGCAATGCATTTCATGCATTTGGATGACTTGACGAGTGTGTAAATTACAACACAAAGACAAAGATTAGAGCAGTTTGGTGTTAGCCTATAGTCTTAGCATATATTCGTTCATCATTTATTGATGCTTATGTTGTTCCAACCAAGCCTGCATGGCTTTCTTTGTTCCAAGTAACACAAAACAAGATGAACACAGTGAAAGTCAGCTGTGTCCAAAATAATATATCTTTAAAAGACATGAGGGTTTAAAAGAAACAAGGGTGAGTAAAAACAGAATTTTAATTACTGGGTGAACTTTCCCTTTAAAGCAAGAAAGCGAAGATGGAAAGGGAGATGAGACAATGAAAAAGAAAAAGACAGAGAGAGCCATGCCCTGTGTCAAGTTCTGATGCTCTGTAGTTCTAACCTTTACCCTGTCCCTTCCCTTGGAGGCTACAGGCTACCATGGGATTGAAATAGAGAACGAAAGTACATTTGAAAGTGCTTAGTGAACATGATACCGCTTTAGGCCTTTCTGTGTATTTATTCATTTCCCATGCAAGCACACTGTGTGCGAAAGCCATCTTTCTTTAGTGATGCTTTCGCTTGAATTTGATCTGCTTGGCAGGGGTTGGGAGCAGAGGGTTGTGGGGGATGACCTGTACTGTGTGTTTTATGATTTATCAAAATACCAGTCACAAAATGGATGGCATCCCGCCTGAGGCAGTGATCTCTGAACATGCACAGTTAACAATCAATGGCCGTTCTCTCTAATTTAATATCCATTACAGGCTGACATTCCTTGTGTTGCTCATTAATATTAACTCTGTGGTATTACCATGTGGCAAGGACTAAGGTTTCTGTTCTGGGGAAAAAAAGGGGGATGAAACTCATGAAAAGGTCAGAGGAATCACAGAACTGCTGAAACACTCGACAAAATAATAAAGGGCATCACAATCAAGCTATCGTATCGGGACAAGCCACCGGCGGCAAAATGACAGCAAGCTCAACTGCATTGAAAAGCTCGGGATAATGTATGCATTATTTCCCTTGAAAAGTATTGTTGTTGCTGCAGGCTGTAGGTACTCTATGACATTTTAATAGGTGGATAAAAATGGTGACAATGAGGATAATTGGAAAAGATTTGCATCTTGACAATTATGATTCAAATGGCTTTGGTTTAGGCAACCACATCCTATAGCGGGAAACACAATCACGCGTCTTTTGTATTGCACAATAGCATGCAATATTTACTCATTTTTGTATATTGGTTGCACGTTTAGCAATTAGTTAGCTTGCTATGCTATCTGAAATTCAGCACAACTGTACTCTATAACCGCTCGTTAGCCCCATGACTCCTTGTGTCCGCTCTGTACCGACCCACTGATCTCTCTTCGTGTTGAGGAGGATCAAGTTCAGTCCTAATGACGACCCAGAGCTGACCTCTCCAGAGGAAACAAATGGAACCTCAAGGTGATGTTTCAATCCAGCTAACCACTTGGGTGTCCCAGAGAGGCAGGAACAGATGTAGCTCTAAGGATGGGAAAGGGGTGAGGTGCAGGTCAAGGTTGCCATACGCCAAGGTTAGGGTCAGATAAGCACGGCTGGCTTGGGGTCTTCACATGCCCAAAGGCCAAAAAGGGGAGGGAGAGATTGCAGGAACTGTGGATCAAGTGTTGGTCCTGGGAGACTGGGTTGGGGCATTTGCTGTCATCTGTGAAGCTTCAGAGTAGCAATTCTCAGGGTCAGGGTTTAAAGACACAGGATGCTAATTCGAAAATGTGTGGCTAGCTGTTTTTATTGCACGTAGTTTATCACAGCATCTTTAGCAGCAGTTCGCCGTTTCAAAAGACATTTGCATCCCATGTTTTCGTTGTACTGCTCTGAGGCACCATGTATTTGACTTTGTGTGCTTATTAACATTTTAAGATGAAGATTAAGAGGTGCATTAGTAGCTGCATCACTATTTTTATGATCTTGTGTTTTTAAATCAGACTTTGCTACAAGACGAGTCGAAACACACCTGCAAATGGGTACAAAAAATAATGAGTTGTTATGCCACTCTGATAGCTGAAGGAAAGAAACATGATTCTTTATTGAGGAAAATGGCGCAATTAAAATGGCTGGGCATAGCGTATATATCTTTACCCGGTAAAACATCAGTTGAAGTTGTCGGTCCCAAGGTATTTCCAGGGAATACATTAACTCACACGTTCTTATTTTGACTTAATTAATAAGATCGCTTAAGTGATTTATTTGATTTTCTGTGTCTGGATAGTGCCGTAATAATGCACAGGGAAAGTGTGAAGAATTTGTTCAAATGACAGAAGCTAACAGCCTTGGAATAAAACTGCAATTAATGTCATCCTCAGTAAGAGGAAGACTAATAAGGAGCCTCTCATTTCGCAACAGGTCCAATCAAATGTAAATGTATTCTGTCAGGTTGTGTCTCCGTTAATTAGAATGAGCTAGTTGTTTGTTAAACTCCTTTAGCACCACTGGCTGTCACTTCTTAGCTAATTTACTCCTGATTTTGCCACAGTGGTGTCCATTTTGTAACATTTTAGCCTGTTAATAGCAAACCCAGGCAAAGCACCTCTGTAATAGAGATAAAATGGTATAATAAACACGTGTTAGCATTGCTACGGGGCGCATTTCTGAGTTGGGCCTGCTCTGCAGTCGACAGTGTGAATAAAAATCATTACACTCTTCATTAAATTGAACAGAATTATTATATTATTTAGACTGCCATATAATTTTTCTCCTTTGACTTATATGGAGGAAAAACTATAGAGTAACATGTGCAAATGTGCATGAGGTAACGAAGGACCGAATCTTTTGTTATCCCTATTAACAAGTTGCTTGTTAGCATGCCTGTTATTAACATATTAACTGTTTATAAGTACTTACAAAGCACTTATTCTGCATGACCATATTCTACATCCCTAATTCAATACCTAAATATAACAAATATCTTACTAACTATTAATAAGCAGGAAAATAGGAGTTTATTGAAGCAAAAGTCTTTCTTCCCTCTTTAGTAATGGTGAGATTTGAACCTCATGATAAAGTGTTAC
>JAUYWG010000894.1:0-11090 GCA_034779775.1 Enteromius afrohamiltoni | reverse complement strand
CCGCTGCAATGGCCTGACCCTCCAGAACCCGTGGCGGAGGGCCTGCTGTCGTGGCACGAACCAGCTGTGCCTGTAACAGAGGACCTTCTGCGGTGGATTGACCCCCTGAGTCTTCCGCGCACCCCGTGCGGCCCCCTGAGTCTGCCGCGCACCCCGTACGCCCTCCTAGGCACCCTCTGGACTCTGCTGCCCCTGTGCTCCCCCCGGGGAGTTTCTCCCAAAAAATTTGGGGGGGGGGGGCAGTAAGGGGTGGGTCCTGGAAAGGAGGGGGCGGGAGGGGCAATTGTGTATGGACCTGTAATGAACTGCCTCGGCCGATGCCCAAGCCTCCATGGCCGCTTGGGGCTTTCAACTCTGTGCCATCCTGGACTGTCCAGCCGTGACTCTGGTGTGCTCTGGCGTGTGCGATGACTGGTTCGCCAGAGCACCTACCCTCCCTCCCTCTGCACCACTGACTTTTTCTGTTTTGGCACCTGTGGTCTTGTTTTCTCTGTTCTTGTTGGGCGTCTGGAAGCCGCCCTTAGGAGGGGGGCTATGTCACGCCCTCCGGCGTTCCATGTGTCTTCGTTGTGTTTTGTCTTCCTTGCCCATGTGTCTTGCTTGTAACCCCGCCCCGCTCGTTACCTGGTATCCTCCCCCAGCCGTGTCTGTCCAGGTGTGTCTTGTTAATGTCTAATTAGTCTGTGTATAAATCCGGGTCCTTTTCTGTCTGTCTTTGTCTTGTGTTGAAGTTGCTGAAGTCTCCATGTCTGTTTTGAGCTCGGCGTAGCTCTCCGCGTTTTCCTTTATGTTTCCGAGTTTAATAAATGTTCTTTTGTGTAATCGCGTTTCTGAGTCCTGCCTTGTCCTGAAAGGAAGCGAGAGCGCGAGCTCAACAGCAGCCGCTTCCATGACATGTACAGTGCGATTGTGTGAATACTACTGAGCGGCAAAAGTGATAGATCTGTTAAGCAATATGAGTCATTCCATGATTTGAGTACCTCTGACCTTTTTAAGTGTACTCCATCTATTGGGTCACCAAAATCTATTTTAAAGGAATCATACAAAGCCAATTCTCCAAAGCTTATGTGATTCTTTAGGGTCTTAATGTAAAGTCTGTAATATAGTTTGATTTAAAATTTGACAAACGCAAATTTTACCCTGTAAAATACACTCTGTTCTGTGTACTTCCCCTTTAAATCTTCACAAGCTCCACTGAGCCTCTTTTCCGAGGCGCTTTCAGTGGACCTTTTTTTTTAGCTGTATTCATGGTGAAACTTACTAATTAGCACATTATTGCAAAGATTCATTAAAATACATTGTGTACAATGTACAAAGTACAAATACTTTTTTGTGACAGCGCCATCGACTGACCTGAATCACCAAAAACACTGATTAAAGATGGACTACATGGACAGCAATCAGACTGCGAGTACAAATATTCAATTAAGGTTTATTTTCTAATGTTTAAACCATGCAAAGTTAAAACAGTGTGCAACATGAGCGCTGATAACTATGAATTACAAATTAATTCCCAACACATTAAGAATTTGTGTGTTAGTGTTATTAATTGATACAACATTCTTAATTCTTGGCCATTATTTAATAAATCGTTGTTGAGTTTTAATGACTATAATAAATCTAACACATCACATTAATTAAAAATAAAAAGATGATAAAAACATGCTGACGTGAGTTCTAATATTTACCTACAGCTTACTGTATTAGTATGAAAACTTACTTAATACTCATTGTTTTACCATATTACTTAAGTATTAAATATTTCATAATTTAGCTGTGCTGACTGCCTGGTTGCACTACAATATGTGTTACCAGCCTGTAATTTTGGCATTGGCATTTTACTAGTTTGTTACTGTTTAGCCTAATCTGCAGGCCGATGGTTATCATGTATTAGTTTCTGTAATGTTCTGCATGGCTAGTATGAAATGATATTATGGATTTGGTAAGATTCATTGTAGGACAGATGATTAAAAAATGCACGAGGGATATTTCCGAAGTTGTTTAATAGTATATTTATATTAATGTTTGTTATAGGCCATCATAAATGCACTGGCTGTTCGACAGAATGTCTCCTTGCAGGAGCTGGAGAAGATCTTCCTTTTTGGTCCGGATTATAACTACAGGTCAGAGTAGAATATGAATTATTTTTCCACATTGCACCCTTTTGTTTCTGGTATTTTGTTAACACAACTGTGATTTGTCTCTGATAACTATTTCAGTGAAGTGGAAGAATTTAACAGAAAGGTTGAAAACAATTGAGGAAAGAAGGAAGATCATTCAGTCAGTGGGCTTTACTCTTATATACTTACAAATTTGGAGTTTGCACTTAGTCAAATGTCACATGACTCACATCAATATTCCATTTGGCTCTCTTTCGCTCTACAACTCAACAGTGCACAAGTGTTAAGTCAGAGATATATATGTTATAGTTAAACATGCTTAACAACAAATGGTAGTTATTTCTCTCTCTCTCTCAGTAGTTGAAGCACAGAACCATGCAGCGGCTGATGGAAAAGGAGGGTCTCTGCAAAAATAACATGAACATATACATTCTGAAATTATACTTGAGTCTTGTCTCTTTACAACCTTATATCTGGCTGTAATTTAGTGATTGCATATCGTGATTACATTATTTTATCTGATATTGAGTTGTTAGGTAAATTTAAATACGTTACTCAATATACAGCATAATTCAAGAAATCAAGATTTCAAAGTTTTTTTTTTTTTTTTAATTTATAATTATTTATAATTTGTTTAAATTGTAACTCAAAGCAGGTATTGCACACTTTGTAATTAACATCTGATGCATTTTGAATCATATAAAAAAAACCCTACATTAATAGTATGTACAAACATTACTACACCAGGGTCCCTAATCTGCGGTCCTGAAACAGCAGCCGCCATTAAATCACTCGGTCGCTAGATGGCGCTGTCTCAAAAAACTAGGGTCCTAGAACTGCGGTCCTAAAACTGAGGGTCCTGAAACTGCTGCTCCTCCAGTTGTGCAGGAATATACTGTTGGAATGAACTGGTGTCTTACCTCAGACCCACCCTGAGTGAGCCGTCATCAGACCGAGAGACGCAGAGACAAGCATGACTCCTAAGAGATTGAGGTGTTTTGTTGTTGAATGTATTAATAAACAGAGCAGTAGTCATTTACTCCTGACATCTGAGTGACTGAAGACGGAAGATTATCGTTACGTTTGGTTCTGAAGGGAAACACCCCCTTGATCAACCGAAATGCATTTATGTTGGAGAGAATCATTCCTGTTCCAGCCTCACTTACAGAAGCAGTAAGTATAATGTCATTTAATGAATCTTTGCAAATCGCCTTTCCTAATAATGTACTAATTAGCAAGTTTCACTATGAATACGGCTAAAAAAAGATCTTCTGAGAGTGCCGGAAAAAGAGGGAAAAAAAAGTCAGCGAAGCTCGTGTAGATTTAAAGGGGAAGTACACAGAGTGATTTCAAAAGAGCTGTTTATGACAGGGTAAAATGTGCGTTTTTAAAACTATCTGATGAATTTAAAGACAAACTATATTAAAAATTTCCATTAAGACCCTAAATAATCATATTAGCTTGTGGAAAACTGGGTTTGTATGAGTCCTTTAAGGATGATGTCCTGTTGACATGTTATTTCACCTTTTATAAATTAATTTTTAGATTAAAGTCATCTATATTATTTTAGGGTATATTATAATTTTGTTATTGTTTTTTTTGTGGTTATTTTATCTCTATTTAACAAAACAAGATTGCAGTCAGTTTGGAAACTTTGCACCACCAAAATTCATGAATGACTTTAACATGCGACTGAATAAAATTTAAATCCGGGACTTTGCGGTATATGCGGCGGCAGTAGACATTTTGGTTGTCCACCTACTGTATACTAGACGCCTGCATTCATGGTCACCTCCACCTTCCAGACGTCCTCAAGCCTTGCCTGCCACCTCTTATACCTTGGCGTGTTTAACCGCACTAGCCACCGGAAAGTGGATGATCCCAGCTCTGCGTCACATATCAGCAAAAGCAGGTATTCACTTCTCCTGCTGAGCCACCAAGGCCGAGCTTCACGCCGCTCACCACCCAGGAGCGGCCTCACCATTCTCCTTTTCCTGGATAAATCCAAGGACAGATCTAAAAGAATCCACAGCACTCCTCTGGCTACCGCTATCACCACCGCTCCTGGATCAAGCCACCATGCAATCCACAGAATAAGGCCTTCCGCCAGCCAGGGCAAAGCCCCGGATCCACCAATAGCCTTCTGAAAATCCAATAACTTCAAACACTAAATTTTATGTTTCTGTTCTCTCTGCCCAGCTTGCCTTCAATGCCAACCCAACCACCGGACTGCCCACCAGCCTCCCATGGCCACGGCACCCCCTAACCCTCCTCCTTTTCCTTCTACCCCAACCAAACTCCTATTCCCCCCCCCTCCCCGCTACCCATATGTATTCCTCTATCATCTCCCCTCTCATCCCTCCGATCCCTCCATCACAGCTGCGGCAATCCAGCCAACTCCAACCACACCAGGTAGCTCTCTCCCCCCTCTTCTGCATCTTTTGTTGATCCTAGATCTACATTACTGTCCAAAAATATAACTTTATCCCAATCCTTACCCCTAAACCTACCCTTCTCAAATCGTATGCCTAAAATCAATGAGAAACAATAGCTGATTAACAAGGTTGATTGGAATGTTGTTCCAGGATCAACAAGGATAAATTATTCAAAGCCTCTTGCGAAGCAATCCTCCAAGCAGTCTCATCCAGAACTCTCCAATCCTAATTGACAGCATGGAGATGATTTAAAAAATCATTCAAGATTTTTGGCAGTAGAAGGATGAGCTGTTCTAATGAGGTCTGTGAGAGATAGACTCGGAGTGGGTTCACTTCTCTGAGTTCTTCTCTGTGTTCGCCGTTCCTTTTCTCTTGATGCGTTGGATGAATGGTGATCTTTGTTGTGAAGAAAGATCACCAAGTAGATTCGATTTTCTTCACATCTTTGCACATGGTCCAAGCACACTGTTCATGCACATGTTGGCCTGTTTTAACATGTGGAATTCGGTCCCGCCCTATGAGGTGGGACGGCCAATCAGTTGGGTGCTGTGAGACGGGTCTTCACCCTTGTTGTGAATACATTAAGCATACATGTGACACAGAACTCACAAGGGATGTTTCCTGAAGTTGGTATCAAACTCTTATAAAGCTTATAACTTCTGTCTGATTAAAAATATTGAATACCCATACCTACAGAGAGATTCCCCATCTTCTGCGCGTTCGTTACACACTAAATATGTCTATATTATCTGCTTGTTGCATTTGTTCACTGATTCGTCCCTTTGATACATACATGATACAGACGCGTGACAAGCCAATATTGAAAACACCAACACACAGAAAGCATATGTAAAAAATGTAAATACATATTTGCTCTAATAGCAATTAGCAGTTATTGTGGTCCTTTGCTGCACACATATTCTCTGTCCCTTTGTCCGTGGCAGCGGCAAAGCGTGCGCTTCTTGAGGAATGTAAACTGGTGTGAGCTGCTCGGACTCGGGTTAAAAGGCGCACATACGGAGAAGGTTCCCAACATGTAAATCAGAGGCTCTGTTTACCTGAGAATGAATTTATGTTGGCTTAGTCCTCTCTGCCATCTCTCTCTAATTTTAGGATCTGAGATCCATTGTTTATGGGCTGGTCGTAGTTTGTGGAGCTGTGGAGGCTATCAACAAGTTGCTGTGAGGTTCAGCAGAATGGCTCTGAGTGTCTGTCAGTCTCCTGGGCTAGTCAGTCAGTCACCATTTCCCAGACAGAGAGGCGTCCGAGATGGCCATTGATCCATTTTATGATTCATGAACTGTTTAGGAGGAGATTTTAAAATTCTCTTTGGAATGTTACTCTGAGGCATCTCCGTTTGTTCACTATGAGGTCCCACAATGGAAAGAAAGTGAATGAAGTGACTTCTTGTCAGTGATAGAAAGGGGCATGTTGCAATTAATGATTAAATCAGATATTATTGCTTCTGTAATGGTTTTTTTGTTGAGGGTAGTCGACTGGATATGAACAGTAGTGGTCTGGGGCACAATGAATGGATGGCTGCTGTAGATCACAGTGTATCTTGAATGTGAGATATTCGTCATATCTGCATGGATAAAAAAAATACCAAACCAATCAGGGAAAACTGTAAACATTAAAATTAAATAATTTTTCCGATGCACAAAACTTATAATTTTTTTTTAATAATATAAGGAAATAAATTGTAAATATAACTTAATTTTAAGTGATCACTTGCCTATGTATGAACTTTAAGTTAGGTTCCAGCAGTTACAGATTTTCATGTTTACACACACAGAAATGTAAATACTTATATGTACTGACAGAAATGTAAGACTTAAGCATTTATACAGGCTACGAACCTTATAACCTAAGTATAAGGTTATTAACCTAATTTGTGACTGCAAATTTACCTATTACATGTTTTATATATGATGCTTTAATACTTATGCTGTCCATTACAAGGCACAGTATAGGGAATTTATCCACTGTTTTTCATCTAGGTATGGGAATCTTGTTAATCAAAATGAATGGATCTTTTTTTATTTCAGCAGAATATGAATATAATGTATGTTAATATAGCCCAGTGATGAAGTTATGAAGCTTAATCGTCATCTCTGTGGTTGTAACGCCGTAGGCGTTCCTTGTCTGTGTTTTGTTGTCATTCTGTCCACATGCTCCTTATATTTTGTTTTCATGCCATTCCTTCATGGTCTTTCACTTTAAGTCAAGTTAAGTACCAAGTCACTTGATCTCTAGTCAAAGTCAAGTTAAGTCATTTTCTTACTTCAATCAAGCAAGTCGCAAGTCCTGAAAATTGTGACTCGAGTCAAGTCACGTTACTTGAGTCCCCCATCTCTGCTGATTTCTCCCTGCTTTCCATTACTTCCTTCATATCATACCTCAATGAAAAAATCTGCACGTCACCACCTTTAAAAGATACCCAAGGGGGATTCAATTCTTCCACAAACTAATATTTGGATCTCCCTCACCCCAAATGTTCAATGCGTAAAAAACACTCCTAATCAAAGGCATCCCCACAAAGCAAAGGCTATAGCTCCACCTATACGGATCGCACACTCAGTGCCATGTTCACCCTGGGTTTTTTTGGCTTCCTGAGATGTTCATAATTCACCGTCAACTCTAGTTTAAAAAGCTACATATTGCACCCACCATTGTGGACGGCTCCAACCAAAGACGGTCGTAGACAAATGGTGCTGCCTCCAGGGGGAGCATACAGGGATTGAGTCAGAAGAAGAGCTCTGACCGCTTCTTGTAGACAGGTCAATTATTAGTTTTAACAGAAAGCCCTAATGGTCTTTAAAAAAGATATACAAAACACCTTTTCCAATGCTTTAATGAAACAAGCACTTTTGTTTCACAGAATTTGTCAGTTGCAAAAGAATGACATTGTCAAATGTCATCTACATTTTAGAAATTGTCATCAACAATGCATATGTTTGGTAACTACACCTAAAAATCCATTATCCTTGACTAGTAAAACAAGCATCATTGTGGTCCGGTTGTTTAGTGCCATCACTCTTGTACAAATTGCCCATTCCTGACAACCAAATAGGCTTTCAAAAAGTTAGATGTTTTATCTATTGTTGCACACGTTTTATTATTATTATTGTTTTTTTTTTTTCTTTTTAAGACCAGAAAGTATACAACGTTTGACGCATTTGTTTGAACATCAAAGGTATAAGGACATCTTAACTGGCACCAAGCTCTATGAATGCAGTGAGTGTGAGCAGTCATAGCAATAAAACAGTTGATCTGCAACATTCTGAAATATTGGAAATGCATTCAGCCTGCTACATGGTTACTCTGGAACCTTTTTATGAAGAAAATGAATAAAGATTAAATACATGATGCACTATGATTGACATACAACAAATTTATAGTCACAGGTTAGGTGGTGCACTGTGAAACAAAAAAAAGGTCCCACTTTATATTAGGTGGCCTTAACTATGTACTTAGATCTAAATGAATCATTTGACATAACGTACGTATTATTTACATATTATTACATAATTTTAACATAAAAATTACACAGACTGATATACCATCAATTAATAACCCCTGAACTGAGTCTGTCTTGAACAAAAATCATGCATACATTTTTCTATGGAGAAAAATAAATGTGATTTTGTGAGCCCAACTGTTGCACACCATTGCAAACTCCCTGCAATCCGTGAACTTTGCATAAAGCATCTCCCCAAGTAATGCAAAGGAAAAATCTGAAAATAAATAAATACAATTTTAGGTGGATACTACACAATACTGCTACCTTTGTCTGCTGCATTTGTATTGATGATTGATTTTTTTACTTGTATGTGTGGTCTGCTGGCCATTTCCTTCCTATGACAATGAATTCCTGCCTGAGAACCATCTGCAGCTTGCTGCTGAGAATTTTCTTCATTTTCTCAACGTGTCTCCATCCTTGCCTAGGTTGTCCTGGTAGTGCGTTGGTGATTATCTCAGGAGCTCTTCCTCTTATTCTCAATCTCCAACTGTGCTTGCCTTTGGGAATATTGCGACATTGCTCACTTAGCTGCTGGATCCCATCTTATCTGCACTACCTTTTTCTCTTCTGAATTCCGATGGCCTTATAACTTGAATTTAGTGTCACTTGCAAATTTAATTGCAAACATAAATAACCTACCTGTAAGAGCAATTTAACGTACTGCCTGCACATTGCTCCATTAAATCACACAGGAGCAATATTCATTCTGTTTTGAATATCTGTTCTTTATGCTATAGGATTTCTTACTTGTGTATTCTGAAAGCATTTGATGTAGATTTCAGTTCAGGTTCTCAAGCACACGATGCTCTCTCACATAAAATAATCTCAGCAGCTACTCATGTCCTCTAGTTCTGCTACAAGCTATTTCTGACTACTACTTCTGTACTATCAGATCATTTAACAACCCTTTTGTGAGGATTTCCTAAACCGGACAAAACAGAGCACACAGAAAAAAAATATTCTTGTGGCTTTATAATGTTACGGTTGAACCACTGAAGTCTTCATTTGATGCCTTTCATAGTTTTCGGGACCTTGAAGTGCTATTTACTGGTCAGACAACGTGACAGTCACAAGACTGAAATCCAAAATATCTTAAATTGTATTCCAAAGATAAGCAAAGTTTTACAGGTTTGGAAAGACATGGCGGCCTGTATTTTACAAATTTGACCTATTGACTTTAAAGGCTGGGGTTATCCAAAAATGAAATATCTGTTATTAATTACTCACCCATCTTTGGTGCACATATTAAAATTATTACACATTATTTCTGATGAAATCTGAAAACTATTTAACTTTGCACAGACATCAATGCAATTACCACATATAAGGCTGAGAGAAGTAGTAAGGACATAGTACTTATGACACCAGTGGATCAACCCAAAAATGAAGATTAGCCCATAATTTACTCACCCCCAAGCTATCCTAGGTGTTTATGACATTCTTCTTTCAGACCAACACTATTTTTTTTTTATATATATATATATATATATATATGTATATGTATATGTATATTTTGAAAATTATAAACTCAAATCACTGATTTCTGGCAATGACCGTATCCATGTTCACGAGAGATTAGATGAATGAAGACAGAACAATAAATGTCGGCAACAAATTAAAAGTTGCAGACAAGAAGAAAACGAGAAGTTAAGTAAAGTTTCACAATAAAAGAAGAATTCTTTAAGAAGACTGTGACTGTGGCTTGGTGTGTGGTTTTATGTTAGCCTGGCTTCCGCGACTATAAAGCTCATAGGAGCTTAGTCTGGCCAAGCTTCCTTACTACCCACCTTCTGGGAGGCAGGCTTAACTTGTGTCTATCAGATGCCTCTGTATACTACTGGACGAATCTACAACCAATCAGGCCACTCATTCCGATGATGTACAGTCTGCGTAGCGAGTGAATTTGAAGACACCATAACCAATTGTAGCTAGCTTCATTAAAAAGCAGAAGGAAAATGCCTTTACTTACTTTAATAACTTCTGCTCTGTTTTCAAAGAAAACCTGTCATGAAAATTTCTCAAAACAGCTGCAACAAGTCGAATGATTGTTGTTGCTCGGTACACGCCATGTTTAAAAGCTGGTATGGTCGCAGAACTGCTGCGTCATCGTGTTACACCCGCCTCAGTCAGCTTGTTTCTCATTGGTTCCCACTTTTTTGGGAATCTGAAATGCTCTAAAACGGCAGCTTGGCCAGAATAACTTTGCTCGTGAAATGAATTTAGCATCAAAGGAAGTATGGGCAGGCCCAGGCTAGTTTTATGTGGTTCCTTAATGATGTGCTGATTGTATCCAGGTGTAGGTGACAGGTGATTGTGCTAATACTCTGCTGATTGTGTGCATTGTAATTGGATGAGGGTGGAGCCTGGCGTGTCTGTGACACAGAGTGAGTTTTTTAGGCAACCGTTAATTTAGAATGTTTAACCTTATTGTTTCACAGATTGCTGCCTTCCGCTCTGCTGAGATTCTGTGTTTGTAGCTCGGATACGTGGCTTTGTATTTTTGCCTAACATTTGCTGCTGTTTATAGTGATATACAACCTAATCTCCCTCAATATTTCCTATAGTATACTGTATATCAAACCTATTTGTTTGTTGATCGTTCGCTTTCATTCTAAAAAACGTGAGTGCAGCTCATTAGCATTCGTAGTAGTTTAGCACAGCCGTCTCCTGAGAGTTTAACCTAAAGTACTGTGTGTGTGACCAGGTCTTGTACCCTAACAACAAAAGACAGATGCTATAAAGACCTCACAGCAGGCATGGTTTCATTGTATGGACATTTGAATACTGAGGTGAATACATCAGATGTTGATTCCGTCTAGGGATCTTTCAATCCCTCCTTTGATCATTTTTGATCACAAACAAAGTACAAATAATAAATCACTCTGTCATGTACACACATTGTATACAGGTTCCTGCTTGAGATGACAGAATAAGAGTTCATGGTGAAGTTTGCATTCTATCGAATGCCCAAGTCTTTTTTTTTTTTTTTTTTTTTTTTTTTTTTTTTTTTTT
>JAUYWG010000893.1:0-11096 GCA_034779775.1 Enteromius afrohamiltoni | reverse complement strand
GCTACGAAGGGCTGGGCTGACCGCCAACCCCCGCAAGTGTCACCTAGCCATGTCGGAGGCCCGTTACCTGGGGTTCAATATTTAATTTTGTCACATTAAATTTATTTTTCTTGAAGCTTTTATGTTTAAACAAAGCTGGTCATGTAAAATTGTGTTAAAAATATTTCACAAAATAATTCTTCAAAAAATATTTTTTATTATTATATTATATTATATTTATTATTATTAAATATATTTGCTATAAGCCATGCTGAGTTTTGTGCATTACTTGTTCCTGAATGTTTTGGGTTTTTTTCTCTGAGACTTTTCACCCTTTTAAAAGGTTATTTTACAGGTTCCATGTTAATTTGTTATATCAAATAGAACACTGTAAAGAAGGTATTGTTATTCTTTTTTTTTTTCATTGTCTTAGCATTCTGGGCATACTTTATTAAATTTAAAATTGTGTTTTTTGCAAATCTGTTACAGTCAAACTGTTTTAAAAGGATTTAAGAAATTTGTATGCATGTTTACTGTAAACATCCATGTTGGTATTACCTTTTGGACAGTTTTTTGTTAAAAAATAAATGTCAAAAATGGTATTGTGTGTTTTTACAGATTTTTTACAGATGCATTTTCATACATTTGTAATGTTTACAGATTTCGAATTTGGTTAATTTCATTTATGAAACTTAAAATGGAATTCAAATGCTATCGAAATGTATAAGCTGGGTGACTTGGTAGTTAAAGTTAGAAGAAATAAAAAAATTAAGTTAATTGCTATCATAATGTATAAGCTGGGTAACTAAGTATTTAAAGTTAGGAGAAATTAAAAAATTAAGGTAACTTGGGTATTTTAAGTAAGAAGAAATGATTTTCCATGAGTACAACAAACTCAAAACTAGATGTTTCTGCTTACTTAAAATTAAAAATTTTATAACTTAAAACTTTAAATAATTTTTTGAGTTTTACAATGCACGGTCTATGTTTATACTCTTATAAGCAGTTATCATAAACTTTGTAGTCTATAGAAAAAAGATAGTAGGCCTATTTTCATTAAACTTTAAAAAAGTGATGGATGTGCTGTCTATGCACAAACATGTATTTATAACCGTATTTAAAATTTATGTTCATGGGAATATGTAGAGTTCACATGACATTAATTTTGTTCTATATTAAAAGCACATTCTAGAAGAGTGCAACTCAATTTTTTTTTCTCAGAAAGGTGCCTTGAACTTTTCCACATTAATTAGTTGTCCACAAAGTGTTGACATTGGCCCATGTTTCCTAAATAAATAAAAGAGGAAAAAATAGGAATAAGAAGGAATAGGTCATAACTTGAAAGAATACAGCACAGACGTTAGAGAAACAAGTAACTTTCAGACTTGACATGCTATCAAAAGGAGTGTAACTGAAAGGCTATTTTTATTTTTATTTTTTTGTTATTGTGTAGGGTTTTTGCACAGCAAAAATTACCCCATAGCATCACCTACTGTCCAACTAGTGGTATTGTCGGTTTGATATTGCACCATTGTGAAAGTCAAGTCAGTCTAGATAGATAGAAAAACAGATAAATCTCTTTTCCAGCATACTGTATGCTTTGTTATATCTGTATTTATTGGAAAGGGTTTAAACAGTAATTCCACGTGGACCTGTGAAATTGTAGTTGAGCACTAGCAATTTATAGGTGACAGGCACAAGGTTATAGTTACAACAGTAAAGAGACCTTTCTGCTGACTGAAAAACCAAAGAATGCCCATGGTCCATGCTCACTTGCATGTGCAGATGTGGCCAGAGCATTAAATGGCAATGTCTGCAACCTATACAGTATGTAATGTACAACACCCAATGCAGTGCTACCCCTTGCAGTGGCAAAACATGTGTAACCAAGGTCTTGTCCAAATACCCACACTTGCAGTCTTGGACACTTGAGACTGCATGCAGACAACATTATCTAAGCATATCCCATCAAACACCATGTTCTAGAAATAAATCTTTTGCTCTTCGAGAGGTCTCAGGAATCTTTCCAGTGTGAACTAAATATGAATAATAACTAGATTATATTTATATTTATTTGGTGGTAAAACATAAAATGCAGCATATTTTACTGGTGAAAATATGAATATGTAAATATATTATACATAATGTGTATTATCATTTTATATTACTTAATTAGAACCACAACTACTAATTTTTTTTTAATCCTTTTCTTAATTACTAATAAATGTTTTTTAACTGAAACAATTTTTAAGAATTTAAATGAGGCAGGTTAATCTTAAAGTAGTATTCATCATTGATTGCTGTAATATTTTTCTCATTTGACACTTGACAGTGCTTAAGTGAAAAAAAAATAAAAAAAACTGTGCTAATGTGAGAAATGTTGAAGGTGACTGAATATTTTTTTGTTTCTGTAGATTACATTTTTTTTTTAATAACAAACATACAAATTAACTCTGTAGCGCCACAGGTTCAAAAATTCAATATTAAAAGGGTAATAACTCCTGAACCTCTAAGTCTAGAAAAATTAAACATTACACCTGATTACTCTTATCATGCTGATCACAATCAGCATTTATTATTATTATTATTATTATACAAATATAACCAATGTAATCTCTTAATAGGAATAGTAGAAAATGTTGTTCAGAATAGTATCAGAATATATATCAAATTGCATTAATATTTAAAGGAAACATTGCTTTACATGTCTATTATTCTCTTCTTTTTTTATTATATGCACCTCACTGAGAAGTATTGTAAATCATACTTGATATAGTGTCATACATTACACTTCAGAAACCACCAGTAAATAATTTAATTATCACAGCTCATTTAACATCAAGTTGCGTCATTTATTTTGTTCGTTCCTTGTGATGTTTACAATTTTGCCCCCCGGATGTTTGTGACACTAAAATGATGTAAAACTAAGCTTAGTTGGTTAAAATACCTTTGACGCTGCATACTGCAAAACAGGCTGACGCAAAGACTTGTACATGCCCAGGAGTAAATTTGATAGCTGCTTCAATGAAAGTAAAAACTACAAAAAATTATTTAATTAAAAACACTGCCAGAAGCTATACTGTATTAATAAACATAAATTACTACTGTGTCTTAATTAAACTAAGCTTTTTTAAACTAAGCTTTAATTAAAGGGTTTCTTATTTTGTGTCATGTTTTGGAGACTATGAAATTGCTTATAATGTGAGAACTTGCAAAACTCAGGTGAGCCACAAACTCACCAGTTGCACACAAGCACATACATTTTCCTGCAAACAACAATAACAACATATGTATTATTACTTAACATATGTATATATATATATATATATATATATATACACACACACAGTATAATGTTGGTTTATGGTTTACATATGGTTTTATTTGTCAGTAGGACTTAAATGTTGCTTTTTCCATCATGCGCTGCTTTGTATTTTGTTCAGGCTTAAACAGGATGATATAGCATTTAGGTGCAAATAAGCAGAAAAGTAAACCAGTGCTCGAGGCTAAAATGGCAAATATCTCCACAGCTACAGTAAATTTTCCAGGAGAACTGACATAAGCTGGTATAAATGTGATCCAAACAGCACAGAATATGAGCATACTGAATGTGATGAATTTGGCTTCATTAAAGTTATCGGGCAGTGTTCGAGCCAGAAAAGCCAGAATGAAACATAAGACAGAAAGTAGGCCAATATAACCCAACACAGCCCAGAATCCTATAGTAGAACCCAGACTGCACTCAAGAATGATCTTTTCCTTATAATATTTCATATTTTTGTAAGGAAATGGAGGAGACATTGTAAGCCAAAGTACACAGATAACAACTTGTATAAGTGTAAAGGAAAGAACACTGAGCCGTTGTTGTGCAGGTCCAAACCATTTCATGACATTACTTCCTGGAAGTGTAGCCTTGAAGGCCATTAACACCACTATTGTTTTCCCCAAAACACAGGAGATGCAGAGTACAAAAGTGATCCCAAACGCTGTGTGACGCAACATACAGGACCACTCAGTGGGCCGACCAATGAAAGTAAGTGAACAGAGGAAACATAGACATAATGAGAAGAGCAGTAGGAAGCTCAGCTCTGAGTTGTTGGCTTTTACTATGGGGGTGTCTTTCTTGCTGTAAAACAGGATAGCCACCAGCACAGTTAATCCTACTCCAAACAGTGAGAAAAAGACAAGGACTATACCCATAACTTCTGTGAATGACAGAAACTCTGCAGCCTTTAGCACACATTTATTTTTCTCAGCATTAGACCAGTATTCCCCTGGACACTGCTTGCAGTTATTTGAATCTGGAAAGGAAGTTGTGTTTACTATGGTTATAGATAGACAGATATGTAGATAGATAGATAGATAGATAGATAGATAGATACAATTATTTATGAACTCCGTTCATAAAAAAATGCACCTTGAAGAGCAGAAGAAGACCACAAAAAGAGCAACTAACCAGTTTTCTTTGGAACTTTGATATGAATTGAAGTTTACCTGTCTCATTACTGATTTCTCCTTCTGCACATGGAATACAGTCATAACAGCAGACAGGCCTTCCTTTCTGTGTAGCTTTCCTAGTGCCTGGACGACAGCTCTCACTGCACACAGACCTTGGCTTACATTGAGAAATATTATTATGTATACTTTTTACATAGTATGCATATAGCTATGGTTTTGGCCAGTTTAAACACTGAATAAAAATGGTTATTGCCATTTACCTTCAGCTGTCCTTCAGTCCAGATTATGTTTTCAGTCTTAACCAAAAAGCGTTGGTCAGGGGTCAGTGAGGCATCATAGTATCCCACAGATTTAAATTGGATTGATCCATTGGAGCCCTGCTGCCAATTCACAACTTCATATTGGGCTACAGTTGCACCAGTGCTGTCAAACCAAACATGATCTCCAAACTTTACAGTGAAATTTACGTTTTTTAGAGCCTCAACCACCTAAAAAGACATATTAGATATAACAAAACAGAAATATTTGCATTTAACTATTTAGGTAAATTTTGTATGTAGAAATTTTTTACTTTTATTTTAGATGTGATTAATTATTTGAAAGCACTAATTTATTTACTTATTTACATACTTACCTGCTGTGGTTGTATTGTTAGACCTTTCTCACAACCATCTTGTTGTCTGCATTTGAGTAGGCTATGCACCGAATGAGCCACAGCATAAACTGCTTTGTAGACGTTGCTTGAAAATCTGTGCTCAGGCACATCTTCATTGTAATTTTTCAGCAATAGCAGATCCTGATATCTGCTGCAATTTACTTTGATTTGAGAATCATTATGTTCGCTATGTAAGCATGGAAAAGCTGTATCCCAGAATGTTTTTAGAACATAATCTGCAAAACCATCAATATTGATTTTTCTCATTGCAAACCCCAGTGAACCTTTCAGCACATGAAAGTTTGTTGGAGTGATCAAACTTTTTGAAGTTATCCATGCCTCCACACCGACCAGTTGGAGGCCTGTGATATTCTGAAAACTTAGCTGTTCAGTTAATAAGCTCATCTCAAGAAACGAAATAAATGCAACAATCACTTTTGCGGTACCTTTTTTTATTGTATCTACCACTTTTTTGAGTTTTTCAAGCTCTGTTCTGTAAAATTTCACTGAATACTCCACACAGATCCCTTCCTTCTGAGCCGTGTTGAGAAATATGGCCATACCATTGTTTCCATAGTCATTGTCACTATTCACAGCTCCCACCCAAGACCAGCCTAAGTACTTAACTATGTATGCAAGTGCTCTGCCTTGATGATAATCACTAGAAATAGTTCTGAAGAATGATGGGTAATCTTTTCTATTGCTAAGACATTCACAGGAGGCTGCATGACTTATCTTAAAGAGAGAGAGAGTGATAAGAAGAAACAATGAAATTGATGCATAATGTGGTGAAAAAAAAAACTATATTAATTCCCACCTACCACTGGAATTTTAAAAGGTCCTGTAGTCCTGGACAAAATCACTGTGGCAGAAGACTCTGTTTCCCCTATGATAGCATGTACAGGAGACTTTCCACTGCATGTGTCCTGTGCTACAAACTCTAGACCATTTAGTAGTCCCATAGTTGCACTCATAGAAGACATTCTTGAACTACAGGTATCATAAATTTTGTAGCCAATAGACACATTTGGAAGCAAACTTTCACTTCTGTTAATCTCTTCAATGGCAAAGATCATGATTTGAGCCAGCCGAAAATCTCTCAGATTGACACTGTGAAAACATTAAACCAGCAAACAGCAACTAAATGATTACACAGATAAAGACAATTCTGAAGTAAATCTACATTTTATATAATATTATAACAGACCTGAAACATGATATTAACTGAGGTTTTTGTGTAAATGTGAAAGAAGATAATGTCTCTACGCTGTGTACTGGAAAAAGTGCCCCGATAGTTATGTCTCCATCCTTGAAAAATAGAGGGTACTTAGGTTCACCCATCATTTGACAAGGAATGTTCCCTGTCTGTGCTTGAAGCCGAGTGAAACACAGGAGCATGTAAAGAAATCGAAGCATCCCAAAGACTAAGTTCAGCATCTGCCAAATGCACCTAATTAAATATTTCCACATTTATAGACATAATTATTATGCATGAATGATTGCAAATGTAACCAGTGACCTCACATGGAAGCATGTGAGGTTGGGCATTTGTCAAATGAAAAAATAAATAAATAAATAAATAAAAATAATAAACTGTCAGAATATAGCGGGTTTCAAAACATTCTATACTGTATTGTTACATTTTTGCACTCAGACTGGCATCTCCCTCTTAGTCACTTGTTTGCAAAAACTTACAGTACTAGTGTACACTTGTTGGCCATGTTTTCATTATTTTGTGAATCAATATTTGCAGTTAATATTTGCCTACTAAAAGTAAGAATATTTATATTTCCTATCTTACAGGATACTGACTATATACTGATAAATAAATTAATGAATAAATAAAAAATAAATAAAATAAAACAAATCTATGTCTTTTCAGCATACAGTATGTACTAAAGCAATTTGTACTAATCTGCGTACGCGGTATGAGTGTGCATGAGTAATTGACAGATACATGGGGAATATATTTTTCAGCATTGTGGTTTAATTGAACATGTACAAGTTTTCATTATTCTAATCACATTTACATTTATATTTATTAATTTAGCAGACGCTTTTATCCAAAGCGACTTACAGGTGGGGATCACCTAAATCACCCTAAATATTTTTGCAATTCACTTATGTCCTTTTAAAAAATGTGGAGAGATGATTGATGCAATGTTTTGTTCCCTGACTTGTTGCTTAACTGGATTGTTTATACCGACTCTGATTCTCGCCTGTTGCCCTGAACTCTGCCTGGACATTGATATTGATTCTCGCCTGTTGCCCCGAACTCTGCCTGGACTATCAACTTTGATTCTTGCCTCATACCTCGACCTTCTGCCGACCTTCTTCTTTCATGGTACTGTCCCTGCTGTGTTCAGTTGCTCTCATTGAGACCCTGTATTGTGTGATCACGAACTGTTCATTAAACAGCATGCAAATGGATCAATCGTCTGTTGAGTCTATGTCACAGAAAACTTTGCCAGAACCTGATCCAGCTGCTGTGTTTCAACTGGCCAAGGATGTTACTCGACAGAGCTCACTGTTGAAAACTCACCACCAACAGCTTGAGAAACTGACACGTTTATCTGAGGAGATGAGTCAGTCGCTGCAAGCGCTCAACACCTCTGTACAGGCATTGAACACCGCCATTACAGCTATCGCTCAAGCACCAGTCATCACTCCCGCTGTTCCAGTCGCAGCTCCGGTGATTCCCCCACCAGCTTCCCAAACTACCACTCACGCTGACGACAGCAAGGTTTCACTTATTTGCTCATTGCTGATGGGTTGGGCACTGGACTGGGCCACAGCTCTCTGGGAGGGACAAAACAAGTCTTTTGTGAACTACTCCGAGTTCCAGCAGAATTTTAATGAAGTGTTCGATCAAACCACAAGCGGACGTGATCCTAGGAAACACTCCCGCAGCTGAATTCACCCTGCACTTCCGCACCCTTGCAGCACAAACTGGATTGCCGTCTGAACCATTGAAGGCACTGTATCGCAAAGCCATGAGCTGGGATCTCCAGTCTGAATTGGACTGCCGTGATGAAGGAAAGACTCACGAGCAGTTCATGGAGCTAGCCATTCAACTGGACAATTTGATTCGCACTTGTCGAGCGAGTCAACCTCATCCTGTACGCTCCTTCACCACAATACACAATATCCTCTGGCAACCCGCAGAATCGGAAGACTTGGTTCAAGAGAGCGTGAACGGTGTCCCAAGCTGTCGGTAATTTGGGAAGGGGAATTAACCGATAGGCTTTAGAAATATGATCTACGATGGTGAGTGTGACTGTATTGTGGTTAGAGGGGGCTAAGTCAGTGATGAAGTCAACTGCCAGGTGGGAACATGGTCTTTCCGGAATAGGGAGAGGTTGGAGAAGGCCTGCTGGACGTTGATGCTGGGATTTGGTCTGATTGCACGTGACACATTCCTTGACAAAGGTAATTATCTGCTGGGTCATGGAGGGCCACCAGAACTTATTGGATACCAGTTCCCGTGTTGCTTGGATGCCTGGATGACCCGCGCTGGGAGCAAGGAGGTGTCATCGGAGGGCCAGGGGCACATAGGTAAGTTCGGCTGGACACTCAGGAGGAGCAGGATCCGTGGTTTGCGCCTCCGAAATTTCGGCCATGATGTCCCACTGCACTGGAGACACAATCAATGAAGTAGGGATGATTGAGGCAGGGGGAACGTCTATCTGGGAATGGTCATATTGACGAGAGAGGGCGTCAACCTTTCCATTTTTTGATCCTGGCTGGTAGGTGATTTGAAACTGGAAGCGTGAGAAGAATAGCGACCACCTAGCTTGGCGGGCTTTAAGACGTTGGGCTCTTCACAAATACAGGTTTTTGTGGTCTGTTAGAATAAGAAAAGGAGTAGTTCTCTGTCTCCGACTTCATAGTTACGTTCGGCTGGGTTAAGCTTGCGAGAGAAGAAGGCACAGGGGAAGCTGTGTGGCTTTGAGTTTGCTGAACGCCAGGTGAAGGTCGTGATATACTTCAGGAAGGGTTTCGAGTGACTGTTTTTCTGGTGGTGTATCTGTTGCGAGGGAGAGGTTCTTCTGAGGATATCGAAAGGCACTTCTGATGACAGGTTGGTGACCATTGTGAGATTTCCTGTTCTTCCCAAGAGATCTGTGGGTCGTGCTGGATGAGCCAGGGGTGTCCGAGAATGATGGCGTGGTTAGGTGATTGAGTGACATGAAGCTTGATTGACTCAGTGTGCATGGAACTGGTGATGAGAGTTAGTGCCTCAGTGGTGTAGTGAATCCTTCCGGCTCCTAAGGGCCTTCCATCAAGGCCTGCCACCGCCATGGGAGGTGTACATGGAATCATATATATACGGTGACGGTTAGCAAAGTCTTGGTCCATGAAATTACCAGCTGCCCCAGAGTCAATAAAGGCTTTAACTTTAATGTGACAGTTCTGAACAATGAGGCACACATCAAGTAGTAAGGAGGAGGATAATGGGATGAGGCTTACCCGGGTATTAGAGGGACGAGGAGGCCTAGTGGAGCACTGAGCCCTGAGATGTCCTGGCTGGCCATAGTAGAGGCATAAATGGTTCCTCATCCTCGGTGGTAGAGCTGGGGAGTTGCAGTGTGGCCATAAGCGGGCGGCGCCCCCTGCGGGAGCGGAGCTGATGATCCATCTTGAAGGCCATGTCCATGAATTCCTCCAGCGACTTACTGGCATCACGGCATGAGTTCAGCCTGTAGATCCGCTCTCAGTCCACGGCGATACATGGCTTTCAGGGGTTTTCCCTTCCAGCCTGCCTGTGCAGCCAGAGTGCGAAAGGTGAGTGAATAGTCTGCTGCAGTGGAAGTTCCTTGGCGAAGATTGAGCAGTTCATCCTCACCCTCCTTACCATCCTCCTCATGGTCAAAAACCTCCTTAAACTTGGTGAGGAAATGACGATAGGATGGAAAGGCCATTTGTTGTCCCTCCCATAAAGCAGTAGCCCATTTCAGTGCCTTACCAGTGAGAAGTGAGCATACTAAGGACACTTTGCTGTCATCCGTGACAAAACTCTGAGCCTGGGAATTAATATATATAGCACACTGCATAAGGAAACCCTTGCATTTACCGGTGGAGCCGTCGTACTTCTCAGGTAGTGCCAGTTTTGATGTGTTGACCTGAGTCGCGGGAGCGGTGGGAGGTGGCGTTGCGGTGGCCGCTGCTGGAGGATTAGCCGGGGTTGCAAAGCCTCTCGCTTGTATAGATCTCACTAACTCCTCAGTCATAGTGGTCAAACGATCAAGTTGATGGTGATGCTCAACCGTCATGGTGGTCAATCGATCAAGCTGTTGACGATGGCCAGCGAGAGCCAACGCATGTCGGGTTACCTCAGTCACAATGCTGTTCAAAGCCGCCGGATCCTGTTCTGGCGAAGTCTTCTGTAATGTAGACTCAGGGACGTACGGATCCATTTGTCAGGCTTTATTAGAACTTGACAACCAGCAAGGTAAATCACCAGTCAACGGGAACAACGAAGATAATTCAATAGACAGAGTTAAACACAGGCACAGATCACAATTGCAGGCAGTGAGAATCAGAATCAGAGTAAACAGTCCAGGGTCATACACAGGAAATCCAATACAATAGAAAACGCTCAGAATTACCACCATAAGGAACGATAAGACTTTGCGATTATCTAAGAAATGTCCGCGGCTTAAATAGGCTGCATAATGACCCGATAATGCTCAACAGCTGTAGCGGAAGAAGCGGAGGTACGTGGGTATAAAGTGTCCGGGTGGGAACTAGAATGCGGGCGATGGTTCCCACTGTGACCGTTCAGAGAGGGCCACAGAGGTGCTATTGGTTTTTTTTGTTTTTTTACTAAAGTAATAAAGTTACATAAATGTAAGACCTCTGGGAAATGAATCAACAAATTACTTTGTTAATCAATTTTGGGGAAAAATCTTACATTTAAATTTTCCTTTACATTAGCTCTATGGTTAGTCTATGCAAATGAGCTCAACGAGTCATAAGTTTGAAGCATGAAATACACTTAGTT
>JAUYWG010000892.1:0-11103 GCA_034779775.1 Enteromius afrohamiltoni | reverse complement strand
AGACAGACAGACAGACAGATAGATAGATAGATACACAGACATAGATAGATGGATAGATAGACAGATAGATAGATGGATGGATAGATAGATAGATGGATAGATTCACAGACATAGATAGATAGATAGATAGATAGATAGATAGATTCACAGACGTAGATAGATAGATAGATTCACAGACATGGATAGATGGATAGATGGATAGATAGATAGATAGACAGACAGACAGACAGACAGATAGATAGATAGATACACAGACATAGATAGATGGATAGATAGACAGATAGATAGATGGATAGATAGACAGATAGATAGATGGATAGATGGATGGATAGATAGATAGATAGATGGATAGATTCACAGACATAGATAGATAGATAGATAGATAGATAGATAGATAGATAGATAGATAGATAGATTCACAGACGTAGATAGATGGATAGATTCACAGACATAGATAGATAGATAGATGGATGGATAGATGGATAGATTCACAGACATAGATAGATGGATAGATAGACAGATAGATAGACAGATATATAGATAGATAGATAAATGGAAGGATGGATGGAGGTATGGATATATAGATAGACAGACGGATAGATGGATGTATGGACAGATAGATAGATTAGGAGATTCTCCCAGGTTCTGCCGTGTCTGTTTCTACAGGAAGCAGTGTTATGTAATGACTCTCCCACCTGCTAGAGCCCACTCTCCGCTGCGGTGGGTGTGTCCGCTGTAATACAGCACGTAGGTGTCGTGTCGTGGGCCGTCAGCCGTGTGCGCCTCCATGAAAATGCGGAGCTTGGCCTGCAGGGCTTCCAGACTCAAGCCGCTCGTGGAGTAATCACAGCCGTAGGTCTCGATCATGTGATGAGAGAAGAAGCGCTGCACGTTGTTAAGCATCCCGGTGGAACGCAAGTTGAGCTCCTGCACGTGCGCTGGGGGGAGCAGGGTGGGCTGCCCATCTGGGCTGAGAGGAAATGAGAGGATGAAATACTGACCCTCTGTGTGAGCTACTGACTTGAAGTATCGGAGTTAGTGACTGTACCTGCAGTAGTTGGTAGGAATCACCACGGCGTAGCCTACACAGGTGCCTCCGAGACTGCTTCCCAGCTCATGGAAGAGACCGTGGGCTAGAGACTCCAGAGGCAGCACCAGCACAAACAAGGCAATAAACAGACTGTTGGACGGCTGGAAGAGAAAACAAAACATTTAGGACTGAAGAAAATGATCACTAGGCAGAATACTATGACAAAAATGTATATGTATAATGTATAAATGATTTAAACATATTAAACAGCACCACTTTCAACGCTAATAATTAATGTTTCTTAAGCAGCATATTATCATGATTCCTGAAGGATCATGTGACGATGAAGACTGGTGTAACAATGCTGAAAATTCAGGCTATATTTATATGCTGTATATTAAAAAAAAACTATTCTATAAAAACTAAGAAAGATATTTACAGGGAGCCTTACCTGCCAACCCAGACCCCCAAGTATAATGTTGGACATCAGGCTGAAGAGCACCAGGCGTTTAGATATGAGACAGAAGTGCCTCATCCCCTTAGACGCCATGACCCTGTCCAGCTCTCCAGCCTCTGACGTGTGCACCATGCACATCCTCTGACAGTCACTCAGCTTGCTGTGAAACCCCCACAGCGTGACGAAAAAAACCAGGTGGCAGATGATCCAGAAAACAGCAGATGCTGAAAGGCCCGGGATGAGCAGGTACCACCGATCCAGGTCTCTCATCTTCAGAGCAGCCATGACCGAAAACATCACCTCCATGACAACCAGAGGAAGAAGTGTCAAGCGTCTCCACAGGCCTCTTCTCAGCAGCAGCGGTGACCAGCGTTCGGTGACCGAAAGTCCGCTGAAGTAGACGTCCAGTAACGGGTCACAGGCGAGGCGGCTGAAGAAGCAAGACAAGGCGAAGGGGTTGGTGGACACTCCCAAAGACTCCTGGAAGAAGAACGCAGCGACAAGCGAGAAGCAGACCAGGTTTGGGATCGCAAAAAGGGACTTCATGCGCAAATCCACAATTACGGCAGCCAAAGCCAGCGACAGGACCACAAGGCTTATGGATTTTTGGCTGGCCAAGGTTACGCTGGCCACAGCGAAGCCTGTGAGCTCCAAAGCTTCCCTCGAGGTGAGGAAAGCGGGTTGATGTCGGGTATAACCGCACATGCGTCCAACCAAAGCCCATAGGGTTCGTATCAAAATGCTCGCTATTAACATATAGTTGGCCACCTGCTCCTTAACATCAAGCTCTTTGGACGGGACGTTGATGAAGCACAGCAAACCCAGAAGGAAACCAAACCACAGATGCAGCAGAAACAGGCTGACGCCCTCCATGCCGAAGTAATAGTGGAGGATGCAGGCAATCCCAAGAACGAAGAGGCCCAAAATGAAAATCACCAAAATTACAGTGTCTGCGGTTTTCTCCCATTGTACGTAAATTCCCAGGCAGATGGCCACCAAGGAGTTTAGGCTGGACAGGTAACCGAGGTACCGAATGGACGACCACATGTTGACCCCTTTGTTGGCTTCGTCCAGCCGGGTCATCGCAGCGTAAAGGAAGTGACTGAAGCAATACTTCAACAGCTTGCACATCTTTGCGGAGTTAAAACTCGCACAACAGCAGAAAAACTTGCCGAGTCAACGTCGCGAGTGACGTAATTCATACGTCACAATAGGAACAATTATTCGCGACATAACGTTAGGTCTTCAGCGAGAAGGGCATGATGCATGGTGGATTTGAGGTCAATCTAAAATTAAACCGTTCCTAGAGACATTTTAGAGAAACATCTACAATCAAACAGTGGCTTGTCGATATACACCTGTTACTGCGGAATGAACCGAACTGTTCAACTCAAGGTCATGTTAAAACGAAGGCGGGAAGTAGATGTGCAAATGATAATCTCGTCAAAAGTTATTAATTAAGGGACGACATACGAGGTGAAGCATTTAATGTGCTGTCAGTCTGAGTTAGCAGAGCAGATCCCACTGCGGTTACCGGCATCAGAAAGTTGACGGAATGTGTTGCTTCCGTTCACGAGGAGAGTAACATCGATTAAATCAAGCTAAAAGAAATACGCCAGCGGATAGAAAAGTCATTGGTCGTTGTCGTTTACAGGAAAACTACCAAAACTGGAAATGTATCGCACAATATCCCGAACCATCGCCTAAACTTCGCTCAGAGTCCGCCATGTTTGCGCGGTGTTAAGCTGCTACGGAACCCCTGAACGGACAAATACAGGATCTCGGTGAAACGGGAAAATGTTTGATTTACACCACTTAAAATACTGTAAAACTTGTACACGGTTTATATAAAGATTTATGTTTCTGAATGTCTTTTACTCTTACCAAGATAGCATTTTAGAATAAAAATAATATTGTGAAATTTTTTTTACAATTTAAAATAGCTGATTTGAAAAAGCAATTCATGTGATCCAGTCCTTAGAGTCACATGATTTTAATATGCCAATTTCTTGTTTAAATAAAAAAACTTAACATCAATGTTTACAGTCTGTTAGATCCATCCGTTATATTACTTTTAACAGTTTTAAGTCTTTACTCTTACATTTATCAATTTAATGCATCCTTGCTGAATGAAAAAAAACGTGTGTGTACATTAAATAGCACTACAATAGATAAAATAAACATTTACAAGGTATTCTTTCAGATATGAAACGCACATAATCTCATATGAACAGCGGAAAGGCATTCAAAGAAACCTGCTGTAGGCAAAAGGAAGACCAGAGAGAAAGCAACAAAAACCTTTATTTATAAAAGATGGATAACAATATTCCTCACAAATAGCCAGGTTCTGTGGGAGTCAACCATCGTAACACTGATAAAGAAAATCAATCATGCAAACGGTAGAGCCTGGGGAAGACGAAGACATTTGATATGTAAATACACCACCAAGTAAACAATATAATACAAAGACGTTTCTTTTTTTTTCTTAGATTTATAAATCGAGTACAGACTAAAGAAAGCCTTTAACTGCTATTGCTAACAGGGTAGTAGAGCTGGTTAATTAGCTGAAAGTATGTACTGTAACGGTTTACTGTGGGAGAGAAATGATCGCACTTTCTTGTGACATTCAGTAGCCTGTTCTTGAATCCTTGAAGTCTATATAAATCACGAATGCAAAAATACAATTTGGGTTTGAAGGCACCTTGAGGAGCATTTTTTTTTCCTGATCGCATACTGAATTCTATCACCATTTCAAATCTCTCCACGCTTACATTTGGCACCCCCAAAACACAAGTAAAGTGCCTAACACCAAAACCTCATGTAGATACCTCAACAGCACCCCGATGTACATCTCACACACTCTTTTAAAGTAAAGACCCGTCACAGCATATTCTCATCAGGTTTACCAAATGGTCACCACACGAGTACAATAGAAAACAGTGCCTAATATCAGTCACTCAATAGAACGGCCAGGTGATAGTGATGGGGAAGTTTTGATCGTTAATGATTATGAACGTATTGCTATTCTAATGAAGTATCCGTATTTTGACAACCCTACAATGGGGCGTTATCGAAATCGTGCAAATATGTGCTTGGACAGTCAAAATAGTGTTTTTAAGAACCCGGAGTGAATAAAAAAAGCTGCATATTCTGCAGTTACCTACATAGAGGTTAAAAACGTACAGTGATGCGCATCTTTTTGTAGTACTGCACTGGAGAAAAAAAAACACACCAGACAACGATACAGGACGTAGATTTAGAGCAACTGAAGTTTTTGAGAGTAAACAGTCAATAGTAAACAATCATCCTACTCAAAGTCACATTATGGCAGAGAAATCTAACCTGTTCCATACTAAATACTACTGACAAGTAATTGGATATTACTAGCGGTTCAAACTAAAGCAAAAGGCAGACACGCAGCTACTTTCAGGTCATTTGATCGCTGATTAGAAACACGTTGCCACAACGCATGCATCCAATCGGGTCACCTGCAAGGTTGTTTGTTCTGAAAAACGGACTACTTTGCATGATTTGTAGCTTGTTGAATTAGAGGAATCTACGTTCACAATTACAATGTCACATTAACCAAACACGCACAAGTTCTGCAGACACTTAAAATGCTACAAATATCATTGATAAAGGCTGTTCCAAAAAAGTCGGTAGAGAACAGACGATGGCTGAAATGGCCAGTGAAAACTTGCTAAGATTTAAACCATTAATTGGATAATTCACACAAAAAATGGAAATGGTATTCTTTCATTTTTACATATATTATTAATATTTATTTATTTATTGAATTTTTTTTTTTACTTTAACGTTGAAGAGTTTTTGTTTTTAAAATGGAAGTCGATGGGGTCCAAAACGTCTTTCATTGTAAATTCCGTTTTATTAACAATAAAACTCTATGGGATCCAAAACAACACCGTTTAGGACCCCACTGATTTTCATAGTAACCAAAAGTTCCATTGACTTTGTCTGTATGGACACCATTACACTTTTAAGATTATTTTTGCATTTCAGATGTCATACAGCTTTTGAAACGACATTTTTGGGCGAACTATCCTTTTTACGAAATTCAGCCGGAAAAGTCAGAACCGGTAGGGTAACTGACCAAAACGTTGGATGTTTTGACACTGACGATAACTACGCCTAAGCTATACGTTAAGCTGGTCTGAAAAGGTTTGTCAAATCATTCTAAAAATGAGAAGACGGCCAAAGTGGGTGAGCAAAATCATCCTCGACCTGAAATCACTCAGCTGCTTCTGTTACAAAACCACATCACTTCTATATCTTAGTTAATATCGTGTACATTTGTGTTCAAAAGGATGTCTTGCACGCTCTTAAAAATCAGCGCCCACTTAAACGTCCTCATTCACTCTGTGCAAACTTTTTGCTTCTTAAAAAGGGGTCGAGTACACGAACGCAGCGGAGCAATTTTGGCAGCACAAAGGTAAGGTGCTAAATATCGAGAGGGGCAGTAAACAAGTTCAGCTCTGCAGCAAAATAGGGTCTTCCAGCTCGTGGAAGGGAGCCGAGCTGCTCTGGCTCTCGCCTGAGTCCGAATCGTACGGCGTGTCTGGCAATTCCGCGAAGCTACAAGCCAACTGGTCGTCTTCAAAATCGGAGCGCGGAGGTTCGTAGCTATCTCCGAATCCATCCTCGTCGAGCGTGTTAAAGTCCTGCGGGATGTACAGCATCTCCGGGTAGTTGCGGCTGACCAGGTCACTGCTGGTGGTGGGCGACACCTTGCGGAAAGCAATCAGGTGCATGTGGGAAAACTTGACGTACTTGTAGCGCTTGAAGCCCAGAGACTCCACGGCAACCCGCCAGCTGCGCATCATCAGCGCGTGCCGGCCCTGGTGGGAGGAGTCGGGGGTGATTATGAGGAGTAGGCCGTTCAGGGTCAGGAGTTCGTGTGCTTTCTTGCAGCAGAGCCAGCGCTGGTAGGGCGATGGGAAGTAGGAGAGAAGCAGGGAGAAGACTACCACGTGAAATAGCTGGGCAGGTAAAGCGTCGATGGGGCCGCGCAGCAGCCGCAGGAAGGCATCCAAGGCATCGCTGGCCAGCTGCAGAGGCTGCTGCAGCTGCAGGTTGAGAAAGTCGCATTTATAGACGCTCTGTAACCACAAAGAGGAACAAAAAAATTCTGAACATTTAGCTTGACTCAGCAGAACAAGCTAAATTAGTACAAGGTCAATGATAGAAAGAGTGTCCAAGATAAACGACATAAATATATGTAATATATGTGACCCTGGAGCACAAAACCAAAGTTTTAAGTCGCTGGGGTTTATTTCTAGCAATATCCAAAAATACCTTGCATGGGTCAAAATTATTGTTTTTTTTTATGCCAAAAATCATTAGGAAATTAAGTACAGATCACGTTCCATGAAGATTTTTTGTAAAATTCCTACTGTAAACACATCAAAATGTCATTTTTGATTAGTAAAATGCATTGATAAGCTATTGATTTGGACGACTTTAAAGGTGATTTGCTCAGTATTTAGATTTTTTGGCACCCTCAGATTCCAGATTTTCAAATAGATGCATCTCGACCAAATATGGTCCTGTCCTAACAAACCATGTATCAATAGAAAGCGTATTTATTGAGCTTTATATGATCTATACATCTCAGTTTTGTAAAATTTTACCTTATGACTGGTTTTGTGGTCCAGGGTCACATATAGTAATTTTATATAGTTACTAAATGCTTACACACACACTTGAACCTAAAATAATCATTCACTAAAATATGAAAATGTTAAAGCGAATTCCAAGGGTTTGGGTTCCAAAGTGTTTGCGTATGCAGATAAAAATGAGAGTAGAGCGCCATCTGCTGTTAAAATCTAAGCTTAGAATCAATTTTAGAGGAATTGCGATGCATTCGGGAAATCTCAGAATGGATTCATGAATCGATTTATTATCCTACCCCCAGTCCTAGAAATGTAGTTTTTGTATTTATACCGGTTTTGAAAAACATTTACATAATTGTTTGCCAAAGTTTAATTTTAATTATGTGTAACCATTATACTAAAGTTTTTTTTATATATATAAAAAAATGCTTTCAATTGCTAAAAATGCCAGTCAAGACAATATTTAATACACACATTTATATTTAAAATAAATGCTATTTTAATAGGGTTTTTTCTTTGCTGTTTTCAGTGTACTTTTCTTAATGCATCACGGTTCCCACAAATATTTATGCAGCACAACGATATTCAACCCGAAAAAGGAGAAATGTTTCTTGCATGTTAAAATGATTTTTAAGAATAATCTGACTCTGGAGTAATGGCTGCTGAGACTTTAGCTTTCCATCACAGAAATAAAATTTTAATATACACTGAAATAGAAAACAGTTATTTTGAATTTTAATAATATTTAAATATACATATTATTAATATAATAGTTCATTAACAAGCCAACAGTCGCATATAATTTCAATAAACACAAACCTCTACTGCTGGCACAATGTCAATACCAACAGTCAGAAACTCGTCAAACTTCAGGAAGGGGTTAAAACAGCTGCCCACATCCAGGAGCCGTATCCTCCCGAGCTGGAACGTTGAGCTGTCACCAAGCATAAACGAAAAGCTGATTTAGCCATTGCAATCTTCCCAATTCGTGGTTTGCAGTGTTAGTATCATTCTAGATCACCTTGAAGAGGGTGATTGTGGTGGAGAGTTTGGGGACGTGTTATTCCCAGCTGCAGCATGCCTGGCGCTCTTCTCATCCTTCTCCAACACTTGCCTCATCCCTCCATCCTGGAAGTACTCCTGACAAACACTGCGGCAAGAGAGATTTAACAGCAATAAACACCAAATCAGCGTAAAATACTAACCATTAGCCCTCATACCTGCGGCACCACTCGATGCGCCCCTCGCCCTCGCATTTACTCGCCCAGTGGTTGTCGGCCAAGTTCTTCATGGCCATGGCATACTCGCTAAGAGTCTGCTCGTCTTCACAATGTTCACGCCATATTTTCTCGAAATCTCCCACTGCAGCCCAAAAGACAAAACAGAAGAGCGTGTAGTCACGATTGAATCTTCCGCATGGCACAAACTGAATTTTTTTTCACAAAGCCTACTTTCAGGAGTCAGCTGATGTTGTGCTTCCTCTAAATTTCGATTCTGAAACCATAGCCTCCAACGGCTCAAAAAACACAGTCCGAATTCTTCAACAACATCGCCGAGCTCAAAAAGTACCGTATCATCAAAGCGTTTGTGCTGATTCACACACAGTTCACAAACTTGCTGATAAAGCCGATGACACCAGAAGGCAACCGCTACCCTACAAGAGCGCTCGGGAGGGCAAGAACTGACAAAAATTGAGCCGTCTCATGACAGAATGGAAAATACAGGCCTTATCAGATTTACAGAGAATAAGACATGAAGGGAAACGACTGCAGCGCCGTTACATATGAATACCGCTGTACAATGCCAAGAAGACCAGATCACGCCTTCCTTATTAACCCATCACGGGGTCTAGTGAATAGACTACTGTGTGTGGGATTTATAGCGCTGCTCGTCACACTCGGGGGAAGATTCGATAAAGCTAGTCTGAACCGTAAGAAACTCAACACATTTAAAGTCAGACGGTGCTTTATATTAAGTTCTGCGTCCTGCGGGTACGACTGATTGCAGGCTAAAATGATGATATCCGATTTGGATGAAGCTCACTGCAGTGTAACATTCTTACAGTGTCAATTATCTCCATCAATAAAAAAAGACATCTCTTAGTACTTCATCACACATAATAAGAGGCAAAAAGATGGTATTTTTAAACGTGGTGTGATAGTTCACCCAAAAATGTAAATTACGTCTTTATTTCTTTCCAAACCTGTATTACTTTCTTTTTTTTTCCAAGTGGAAGATCAAAGAAGATATTTTGAGAAATTTCTGAAAGACTTGCTGACAGTTTAGATTTCTGGTCCCATAAACTTAATATTAACTAGCAAAAATTACATAAAAAAAGGAACTGTAGGAACAGGAAATATACACACACCATGTCATCATGCATTTTTAATATGAGGACATTACACAGTGACTAGATTAATTATGTTTGTAATTAATTTTAGCCTCATTTCAACAGATTAACGATGACAGTGTTGTACGTTTGGTTGCATGGTTGTTTATATACAGCAGAGAAGGCCAAGACCTTTAAGGATTGGATGCAGATATTTTTTTAGAAGTTCTTTTTTTAGGTACACTTTAAAAACAACATGCTAAAATCTCAAATAGGAAAGTCAGCTGAGGAGAGAATCTAGTGTACTAAAGATTAGGCAACAACAAAAAAAAAAAAATCCAGATTTACACCACAAGTGCTCGTAACCACGGTAACAATCACACTGAAACCAATATAACTGAACTCTTCTTGAATGACATTTTCATTTCACTTATTTACTACTTACTTTATGTACTTTTGATATATTTTACCATAAACCAAATGTTAAAGTAAAACTAAAAATACCAAAAAAACATAGTGTATATACTTTTTTCGCAAATAACTATACCATCCCTAGCAGGAAGACACAATAACAATTGGTCAGCTGACCATAAGTTATCGTAGGTGTATTAGGTCATTAGATAAGAAAGGTGTTAAACAATAAATGGATAAATAATTGACAGTGAAGAGTGCACTAAAGCTTTTATAGCAGCACACTTGCCACCTAGAACACATCATTCAAGACAATCCACACTTTACAGATTCTTGCTTAATTGTCTTTTTCTTCCCTAAGGATAATTAAAAATAGTTTATGCTTTAAAACACCATCCATCGGATCGATGAAGAGCACAACAGGTACAGATGAACGACCCTGCATAGGCTTGCTGACTAGACTATAACGTCGAGCCACAGACAAGAGGCTGTTTCAATATAAATTGAGCTGCCTACCGAGACAACGTCGTTTTAGGTCGTTAGGAACGTTCTACTGAAATGTTCTACTGAAATGACCCAAATGCTGTCCATGCAAGGGTGCTCACTAGGTTTTGAGCCACCGCCAGTGGTTTCCAAAACGAGCCAAGTGCGAAATCAGGTTGTGTCAATAATCATGCAGCACGGGTTTACGCTATAAACTAACCCCACTGGTGTTCTCGTAGGTTTACGGTTGCTATCCAGGCGTTTAAATGACCGCATCTCTGATCAGGCCAGACTACAGGAGCTGACCTAGGCTATGCTACGCAGCTACGCATCTCATGCTGTACCTTCAATGTATTTCCTGCGGAGTTTTCGGTGCACGCTCTTCACCACCCCGGACAGTTTCTCCTGCTCCTCCTTCCTGTGCCGCAGCTCCGTCGCGACGGAGGAGAGATCCGAATCTGTCTGAGCGCTGCTCCGCAGGTCCATAGTACAGCACTGAGACTACCGGCGCACCGGCTCCGTCAGGCCGTCAGCACGCATGCACGCACGCACGCACGCACCGCAACAACGCGCAGCCTGATTGCGCCTCTCCAGCGAACGTGCCGGAAGTGCGCGTCCAATCTGTGAACGCTGAGCACGAAACGCCCCAAACTCTACTCAAACTCTCTGAAGGATTCATACTTTATTTAATTCTAAAAAATATTATCATTATTAACATCATTATGGTTATGGTATTATTCTATACAATTAATTACACTGAAAA
>JAUYWG010000891.1:0-11104 GCA_034779775.1 Enteromius afrohamiltoni | reverse complement strand
GTGTTGGACGCGTCAACTTCCACGATAAATTGGCGGCCTGGATCCGGGTGGTGGAGGATGGGAGCAGAGGTGAAGCGGGCTTTGAGGTCTTGGAAGGCCCTCTCACTTTCGGGGATCCACTTGAGACGATGGGCGACAAGGCTGAATCCTCGAATAAACCTCCTATAAAAGTTAGCGAAGCCTAGGAAGCGCTGGAGTTCTTTAACTGACTGGTGCCGGGGCCAGTTTACAACGGTGGACACCTTGTTGTCGTCCATGGCAACCCCCTCCGCACTGATTATGTAACCCAAGAAAGAGATGGTGTGTAGATGGAACTCACACTTCGGGAGCTTGGCGTACAGTTGGTGCTGAATAAGTCTCTGGAGTACAGTTCTCACGTGCTGAATGTGTTCTTGGAGAGTCTCTGGGAAGATCAGGATGTCATCAATGTAAATGATCACGAAGAGATTGAGGAGGTCCCGGAAGATGCTGTTTACGAGGGCCTGAAAGACTGACGGACTGTTCGATAATCCAAACGGCATGACCAGGTACTCATAGTGCCCCGTAGTGGTGGAGAAGGCCGTCTTCCACTCGTCCCCAGCCCGAATCCGTACCAGGTTGTAAGCACAGCGTAGGTCAAGTTTAGTGAAGAGACGGGCCGTGCGGAGCTGTTCTAAGGCTGCAGGTACCAATGGTAATGGGTAACGGTACTTGACGGTTACTTCATTCAGGGCACGGTAGTTATGCAGGGCTGTAAGGAGCCGTCCTTCTTTTTCACGAAAAAGAATCCTGTGGAGATAGGGGATGTTGAGGGACGAATGAAGCCCTTGGCCAGTTCCTCCTTGATGTAATCCTGCATAGCCTGAGGAGTGGCTTTGTAGAACCAGAAACAAACGAATGGAATGGAATCTGCTGTTTGGTGGATTTTTTTTTTCATATGAAGTATTAAAGCTGAAGGTTTGTATTCTTTGTAATTGCTTAGCAAAGGTTTAGCATTTGCTTATTTTATTATGAGTTCACATTGGTTAATCATTTTGCTGTGTAAAGAAAGGGATTCAAAACACTAAGCCAGAGTACAAACCAGTCTGAATATATCTGAGCTGGTCTATCGTTTTTTCCTCATTGTTTTGTCTTATCTTTTGAATGCTGTAAACCATGTCCTTTGTTATTTAATTTGCATCATCGCAACTTTTGCAAGACTGGCTTGAATAAAGCTGATGTAACATTAGCATAGCTAATGTGCATGTTTAAATAAACATATTGAAATGATCTTGGTTATTGTTTTGTGTTCTTTCTTGTCCGTTTTTAACAACAATTACACTGGGTCATACTGAAACAATACACTAGTCTACTTTAAGCGTTACACCAAGTAATTTAAGTTGTTTTCTATTTACAGTTTTATAAAGATGCATTTTACAGTATTTGCTTTGGAATGGATATTATTCAAAGATATGCATTATAGCAAAGAAAATTAAGAAAGTAGTAAAGAGAGAAGAAAGCCTTTATTCAAAATTAAGCAGGACCTTGGCATCCGGGGCAAATAAAGGCGAATTAGGCATCCGAGGCGAATTCAGGTAAAGTATTTGCAGTGCAGAGAGAAAGAGTTTTCAGTAATTACAGCTATGAACAAAAAAGGTAAATTATTGTATAGATGTTGGCAAAAGAAAATAAACAGAGTTTTGCAGGACAGTTAGTCTGGACAGGAGGCTGGGTGGTAGCAGCACAGACAGGAGGCAGTTTGGGGATTTTTGAGGGATGCTCTTCAAAAAAAATTAACTAAATGGTCCTTGTTAATTTTAGGAAAAGAACGTCCTTTGTCGTCCTTCAAATCTATGGATTTGCCATCCACCTGTTTTACGGTGTATGGACCAATGTAGTCTGGGTCCAATTTACCACCCTTCCTCTGTCTGTTTCGAATGTTCAGATGCAGCACTCGGTCTCCAATCTTGATTTCAGGAGATAATCCCTGTTCTAGTTTTCTTTTTTTTTTTTTCCGCTGAACACAACTCATATTTTCTTGTATGGTTTTAAAAATCCTGTAATGCCTTTTAATGCACTCTGCAACACACTCTTCTGCTGCAATGTCCTCTGTGCTTTCATTGAACTAGGCAAAAAAGTAGTATTTAACATTGGATTGCAAAAAACCTCATAGTTGTCAGGTACCTCACATGGATACCTAGCTTCACGGCCAAACATCACGTAGTAAGGAGAGTATTTTGTTGTCATTTGTTTTTTCATTCGGAGACCAAACATTGTGGTCAGCCCAATTTTGTGGCTGCTTTCCCACCAGCTTACTCAGTAACCTTTAAAAATGAGAAGAGCCATCATTGATGAAACATTCTCCATTTAATAAAAAAAAAAAAAAAAAAAGAAGCTAAATGTGAATATGAGGGACAAGAGAGAATGGTCTATTTCTTACCTTTGGATTGTACCATTAAGCTTTTCAACCAGCCCATTTGTCTGTGGATGGTATGGTACACAAAAACTTTCGATTCCCAGGTACTGACAAACTGCCATATTGATATGCATATAAACATTACGAAATATAATATCTTTCCCAATTCCTAAAAGAAACTAATTAAAACCAGCTAATTTAAGAAGTACAAACCTAACCTGGTTTACAAATTCTGGGCCTTGGTCAGTTAACAACCTTTTTGGTGCACATATGCTGCTTCTTCTTTCTGTTTTCGGCAGAATGCAATCACGTCAAATCATGATCATAGTGACTCCTACTGAATTGAAGTGTACAACAGGGTCTGTATTTTATACTGTTTAGTGGTCTACAATATAAAATAAAAAAAGTGTCTGCTAAATTATTAAATGATTCGTGGAAACTACATACCAGACTGAACAGAAAACACTTAAACTAAAGATTAAATGTTGTTAAATGATGTAAAGAGTTTTTTATACAAGTTTCAGTAGCGTTCATCTGACACAATTTTTTTTTTCTTGCACATAAACACTTGACTGAACAGAAAACACCTAAACTATGGATTAAATGTTAATAAAAGAGTTTTGGAAACAAAGTTTCAGTAGCGATCATCGGTGTCTATTCTTGTAAACTGACACAATTATTTTTTTTTTTTCTTGTACATACACACCTGACTGCACAGAAAACACTTAAACTAAAGATTAAGTTTTAATTGTACACAAAATCGCCGTCTGTTCTTTTAAACTGACACAAATATTTTTCATGCACATGCTATTGTCAAGAAAGCGCAAATAAATTTAATCGGAGATCAGGTGCTACGCGTCTGTTTTTATAAGGCGACTAAACCAAGCTTGAAGCGATTACACAGTGCGAGAACATAAACTTGACACTTTTCCAAACCTATGTGTACTTTAAAAACATTAAGCATTGTGATATTTTAAAAAAGTTTTAGCAGTGAGAAAGAAGATTCACTGCAGACCAAGTGAAATGAGACGCCGAGATGTAAATCATGCCCAGACTATTAGCAGATGCCGTTTACGATGTGCTGTAAACGTTAGAAGCGATAGCCACCAATATAAAAGGTCAAACAACCCGTCTCTCTATTACTCAATGTCAATATCACAATGCTTCACCTTTTTTGAACAAAACAGAAGTGTTTACACTTTTATTTTTGCACGTCAGCAGTTGTTTGACAAGTGAACAATATTTTTCCTATCGACTATAGTATTAGTTATATCACCAAGATGAAATTTGTCTTGGGTCTCCTTTTTAGCTTCAAATACATGAGAGACGTCTTCTTTTTAAGATTTGCAACTCACACACAGACAAGCACAGAGTCAACAACATTTCACATACTTGTTTTATTGTTCAGCGGGCTAGATGATTACAAGTAACCTGTCACGCTCAGGGAATACAGACAAGGAGATTTCAATTCAACAGGTGAGTTTATTTGTGACAAACATAAAACAAATCCTCGGCGGTTCAATAGAAGGTGATGGGAGCAACAACAGGTAATATTAAACATAGGAACTCCGCTGGTAAGTCTTAAAGTTAAGTCTCTTGCAGATATGAGGCAGGATCAAACAGGTAAGCAAAGGGTAAGTATACTCAGTCTTATTAAGCCATTCACAGAGTCCTTAAAGTTCCAATCCACAGTCCATCCAAAGTTCCAAGCTGAAGGAGCACAACGATCAGACAGGTGAGCGAACAGGGTGAGGATAGATTGAGCATCTAACCTTGAGCGCAGCCATTGAGTCTCTGGCTGAGCGATCCTATATAGTGATTTGCTGATGACGGGCAGGTGTTAATAATCTGGTGATTGTGATTGTGTGACAAGTGACTGGGTGTTCTCCGTGAATGCTGATCCAGGGTCAGGTGAGTGTGACGGTGTGACATAACCTTACTTTTACAAGAAAAGATCCAAATTGCTTTTTTAAAAAAGCAACTCCCGTTGTTATGCTATGCTTATCAGTTGACTGGCATGGATCCTGACCCAGCGTTGAGAACTCTATGCAAACTTAGATTAGTTTCAAGATTACTTCAACCATACTTAGAAACAAAAATGACCTCTAAAGTTCTCAACTTTATTATGCCTTAAACCTGAAGTTTCACACTTCACGTAAAAAAAAGGACTTCTACATCTGCTATAAATAGAACTTATATTAAAAACAAGCACTCGGGCCTATGTACGTAAAGTATGTATTTTTAAAAACTTACAACGCAGCACTTACCATAAAAAAGTAGCTAATAACTCAGACAGTTACTTGCACGCAAACAAATCCTAATACTATTTCATGGAATAATACAGCGCATATACACGTTAAGTTTGTTTTTGCCATATTGACAAAGTCACAAGGTTAACATCGCGAACAAGTTAACAAGTTAACATCGCGAATGTGGCAATTCAGAGGGGTGGCGTCGAGGTCTACCAGGTGGAACATGGGTGGTTGATAACCCAGGACGCACCTAAAGGGGGTCATGCCCATGGCTGGCTTCAAGAGGCAGTTCTGGGCATATTCAGCCCACAATAAGTACTGGCTCCAGTCCTCTTGTCGGGCGTGGCCGTAGGAACGAAGGAAGAGAGTGAGTTCCTGACTTAGCTGTTCTGCTTGTCCGTTGGACTGACATTGATGCTCATCTGTTCGCAGAAGGCGCGCCATAGCCGGGAAGTAAACTGAGGGCCCCAGTCCGTAAGTATGTCCTCCGGGATGCCATAAAAGCAAAAGACTTGTTCCATCACTACTCTTGCAGTCTCCCAGGCCGAGGGGAGTTTGGGTAGAGAAATCAAGAGGCAGGCCTTGGAGAATCTGTCAATGATGGTGAGAATGGTGGTGAAGCCGTTGGAGACAGGTAAATTGGTGATAAAGTCCATGACTATGTGGGACCAGGGCCTCTTGGGCATCACCCTTAGTGTTCCTTGACCCCGGCCGGTAGGTGATGGTGAAATTGAACCGGGCAAAGAATAAAGACCATCTTGCCTGTCTCGAGTTCAGTCGCTTGGCCCCCTGAATGTATTCGAGATTCCTATGGTCAGTGAGAATCACGAAGGGTAAGGTGGCTCCCTCCAGCCAGTGATGCCATTCCTCCTGGGCTGCTTTGATGGCCAGCAGTTCTTGGTCCCCCACGTCATAGATTCTCTCAGCCGGGGTCAGATTCCAAGAGTAGAAAGCACAGGGGTAAACTCTGCCTGGTTTGCCATGTCTCTGAGATAGGACTGCCCCAATTCCAGTACTAGAAGCATCCACCTCCACGATGAACTGTCTCTCTGGGTCGGGGTGATGGAGGATGGGTGCAGTGGTAAAGCATGCCTTGAGATCTCTGAAGGCCTGGTCACTTTGCTGTGTCCAATGGAGAGTGGTAGTCCCCTTCTTTGTCATGGACGTGAGCGGTGCCGCCACTTGGCTGAAGTTCCGTATGAACCGGCGGTAAAAGCTTGCGAACCCCAGAAATCTTTGTAATTCTTTCAGTGTCTTGGGCCGCAGCCACTCGAGGACAGCTGTGACCTTGCCATTGTCCATGCCCACCCCCTCGTGGCTAATGATGTAACCCAAGAATGATACATACGTCTGATGAAAGTCACACTTGGAGAGCTTGGCATATAAGTGGTGTTGGATGAGACGACGCAGGGCCTGACGGACGTGCTTGATGTGTTCCTTGAGCGTCTCAGAGTATATAATGATGTCGTCAATGTAGACAATCACAGTCTTATTCAAATCTTCACGGAAGACGTCGTTAATGAGGGCCTGGAAAACAGAAGGACTGTTGGAAAGTCCAAACGGCATGACTTGATATTCGTAGTGCCCGTGGTAGTAGAGAAGGCTGTCTTCCATTCGTCACCCACACGGATTCTGACTAGATTGTAGGAACTGCGGAGGTGGAGCTTGGTGAAATACTTGGCTTTCCGGAGCTGTTCCAATGAAGAGGGGACCAGGGGTAAGGGATAGCGGTACTTTGGTTACGTAAGGGATAGCGGTACTTTGGTTACGTCATTGAGGCCCCGGTAATCAATGCAGGGTCTCAGGCCGCCTTCCTTCTTCTTGACAAATAAGAACCCTGCCGAAGGGGGAGATGTGGAGAGTTTAATGAAGCCCTAGCTCAGTTCCTCCTGTATGTAGGCTGTCATACTCTTTGTCTCTGGCTGAGACAGGGGGAAGATACGTCCCTTGGGTGGTGAGGTGCCTGGCAAAAGTTCGATGGCACAGTCATAGGGGCGGTGAGGTGGCATGTGAGTCGCCTTCTTTTTACTGAATGCCTCCTTTAGGTTGTGGTACACAGCGGGTAAAGAGCTGAAATCCTCCTCCTCTCAGACAGGGGGTGTGGTAGCTGTAGGTGCCTGGATGTGCCGCATACAGTGAGACTGGCAGTGTTGTGACCACTTGAGGATCTGATGGTCTGTCCATGAGATGGCAGGGTTGTGGAGTTCCAGCCATGGTAGACCAAGGATGATGGGGTGATCAGGGGAGCAAATGGTGAAGAGGCGGATGACTTCGGAATGCATGGGGCCGATAAGAAGCTGCAGGTCCTGGGTGGTGTAGGTGACTTCTCCAGTCCCCAAAGGCCTGTGATCTAGCCTTGCGGTAGAGTGCCTTTAGGGGTTCGGGAGGCCATCCTCTCTGAGCTGCCAGGGTGCGGAACTGCAGAGTGAATTCTGCGGCGGGCGTGGTTCCCTGCTTTAGTGAGAGGATTTCCTCGGTGGGCTCACGTCCACCAGAGGCATGGTCGAAGACCTCTTGGAACCGTCACTGAAAGTCTGGGTAGCTGGTGACCGACATGCTCTGTCCCTCCCACAGAGCAGTAGCCCGACCTGTGAGCAGCGAGCAGATCAGGGAAACTTTATTGTCATCGTCCACGAAGCTTTGCGGCTGGTGGGTGATGTACAGATTGCACTGCATTAGAAAGCCCCGGCACTTTCCAGGTGAGCCATCAAACTTCTCGGGCAAGGAGACACAGGCAGTGTGAGCAGCAGATTGGGCACCAGCAGTGAATGCAGTAGGAGATGGTTAAGCGTAGACCGCAGCGGGTGTCTGAACCAGCGCGGCGAAGGCGGTGTTCAGAGCTTGCACGGAGGTGTTGAGCGCTTGCAAGGACTGACCCATCTCCTCGGAGGCCCGCGTCAGTTTCTCCAGCTGCTAGTGATGAGTGTTCAGAAGACCACCCTGTCGACTGACTACCTTAGCCAGGCGGTAGGCAGCCGCTGGATCCAGTTCTGGCGAAGTTTTCTGTGGCAATTCAGACTCGGAGGTCGGTGGATCCATTTGCTAGCCGTTTATTGACAGGCTCAAGCAGACACACAAACACAGTCACAACAGCACACAGAGTGAGACAAAAGGCAAGGCAGTACCATACACAGGCAGAAGGTCGGGGCAACAGGCTAGAATCACAATAAGAGAGTCCAGGCAAAGATCGGGGCAACCAGCGAGAATTGGCGTTGAGATAAACAATCCAGGTAAATCCAGGGGTCCGACAGAAGTAATCACAAAACTTCGCGATGTTAGAGCTCCAAAGTCCGCCTTAAAAAGGCAAAACCCCACGAAAGCGGCGCGGGCTTTCGGGGGAAAAGGGTCCGGGTAGGAACTAATACTCGGGTGAAAGTTCCCGCTGATGGCAGTTTGGCAGCGCCACAGAGGACCGCCTTGCAACAGTGAATACTAATCATCTTTTTTGTTCACTTTACCGATATTTTGAAACGTTTTTTCTTAAACTAATAGATACATGATCAACACAGTCGTTTTTTATCACGACCATGAAGTCTTGAAACAAATTCACCCAAACAGACTAAATGTGGAAATGGTCATCTGCTATTTCTGAAACAACATGCATAATAAAATAGCATTTATAAATCTGCTTTAAAAAACATTCACAACTTTTTCGAATCAGATTTTCTTGTTTCATAATTCATACAGAACTATTTCTTTTCTGAACTATTTTCTTTTCTTTTGTGTAGTTTGGGTTTTTTCACATTATTTGTAACGTTCAACACAATATTTATTCAAATATTTCTCTGACCCTGCGCTGAACATTTGAGACATGTAATGAATGTTTTTCATTAATTGTTTTAGATCTTTTATTCAGTAAACAATAACGAATTAAAAAACTAAAAACTAAATATGTATATGTGCGTCGTCAGACTATTATTGCCCTCGTGATTTACTGACTATGACACCTCCCTCGACCATGCTACAGGCCGAGGGGATGGGCTAGGTCGCTAAAACCATCAGCCACAGGGCTTTGTATTTGAAAAATATGTATGTCCGTAGATTTTCTTGTGCCGAAATAATGTTCATTCACATGTAATCTTGAAACTAATCTACGTTTCCTAAAGGTCTAGTAAATCTAAAAGTAAGATTACTTGTAATCATCTAGCTAGCTGAACAATAAAACAAGTATGTGAAATGTTGTTGACTCTGTGCTTGTCTGTGTGTGAGTTGCAAATCTTAAAAAGAAGACGTCTCTCATGTATTTGAAGCTAAAAAGGAGACCCAAGACAAATTTCATCTTGGTGATATAACTAATACTATAGTTGATAGGAAAAACGCTGTTCAATTGTCGAACAACTGCTGATGTGCAAAAAAAAAAAAGTGTGAACACTGTTTTGTTCAAAAAAGGTGAATGCATCGCATTTAAAACATAATCTGTTGACTTTAATCTCTTATATATTAGAATCTCTTAATATTTTAGAATGATGTCGGTATATCGTTGAAAAAGTATATATCCGAACGGTTGGAAACAGAGACATACTGAATGGTTGTAAACAGTCAGCTGTAAAGCTGTTCTGAATATACTAAGTCTTCAGACCGTGCGGTCGTTTAAACCTAGTGTTATTTGATTTGCATTAGCAAAAGGAAGCACCATACATTGAGTAATAGAGAGATGGGTTGTTTTAACTTTTATATTGGTGGCTATCTCTTCTAATGTTTACAGCACATCGTAAACAGCATCTGCTAATAGGCTGGGCATGATTTACATCTCAGCGTCTCATTTCACTTGGTCTGCAGTGAGATTCTTTCTCACTGCTAAAACTTTTTAAAAATATCCCAATGCTCAAACGGTCAAGTTTATCTTCTCACGCTGTGTAATTGCTACAAGCTTGGTTTAGTCGCCTTATAAAAACAGACGCGTAGCACCTGATCTCCGGTTAAATTTATTTGTGCTTACTTGACAATAGCATGTGCATAAAAAATATTCGTGTCATTTTACAAGAATAGATGGCGATGAATGCTACTGAAACTTTGTGTACAAAACTCTTTTATTAACATTTAATCTTTAATCTTTAGTTTAGTGTTAGTGTTTTCTGTTCAGTCTGGTATGTATGTGTAAGAAAAAAATATATTTCAAGAATAGACGACGATGATGGCTACTGAAACTTTGTGTACAAAACTCTTTCATTAAAACTTAATCTTTAGTTTAAGTGTTTTCTGTTCAGTCAGGTGTGTATGTGCAAGAAAAAAATATTTGTGTCAGTTTACAAGAATAGACACAGATGATCGCTACTGAAACTTTGTGTACAAAACTCTTTCATTAGCATTTAATCATTTAGCAGACACTTTTATTATTTTATATTGTAGACCACTAAACAGTATATAATTTACAGTTGGGATGTACTAAGTAGCCATAAGTATAAATTATTATTATTATTATTATTACTATTATATTATTAGATTTAATGTCCAAAACGTCTAGGGAACACTAACTGTTTTGACTCAACTAAATAATTTTTGTTGATAACGTTACTGTTTCTGCTGTCTCAAAACGGGTAAATACGAAACAGTGACTGAATAGCATTATATTATAACTACATAGTCGGCCCTAGCATGATGTTGATCTTTGCAGTAATGCCGATTTATAAGTGACTAGTCTTCTGTTAATATCGAACGTGGTATGCTATTAAACTTAAAAGATAATTAAAATATGGACCCTGTTGTACACTTCAATTCAGTAGGTGTCGCTATGATTATTATTTGACGTGATTGCATTCTGCCGAAAACAAAAAGAAGCAGCATACGTGATAACGCCCCTTTGATGATCACGTTACTTGTTGATGATATAGCTCCAAGGGCGGGGTTGGTATGCACGTACCCGCATCATTCAAACATTGGTTTCAACCAGAGTTGGTCGTCCGCTTCTCTGTTTAACAAACGTTTCCACGAAAAAGGGTGAGTTCAAATTATTTGTTTTTTTTATCCTTTATTTTCTTATCTTATCTTATTTTCTTATTCTTATTTTAAGTTATAGTCGGGGTCGATCTGTATGACGGATATAGTGAGAGGGTGGCGGTGAAAGAGTGAGAGAAAAACATGGTAACTAGACAGCAAGAGCTCGAGAGAGAATTGAACCGTCTATTTTAACAAGACACTATTGTGTTTTATTGTTTAGTTATCGATTAGTATACCAGCATGGTTTATTTTCTGTATTTGACTAGTTGTGTTTATTATAATTTGAGTTATTTCTTTAAACTAACTATAAAGGTCTAAGCACGTGTTTTTTGCTGGCCTGGGTAATGCTGAGAGAGAGGGGCTGAGACGGATATAATGTAGGAAATAGGGAATTTTAATGTATTCCAGTTACACAACGTATTTGCTAAAATAAAATCCTAGTGTTTAGACAAGGTAACGTTAACTGTTGGGTCTCGTGGCTGATCACCTGCTTTCTGCTGTCTTTGTTGTTTTGTTTTGACAGTTCCCCACGTGCTCTTTA